>CM044553.2:2317292-2429792 GCA_024416835.2 Perccottus glenii
TGAATATGAGGCAGTTACAGCAATTGGGCTTTAATGTCAGTCAGGACCTATCCCACCCTTTAAACAGTATGAGCTATAACTCTTACATAAGAATCCACACCACTAAGGGCAAATAAAACAAAGCACCCTGAAAAAACTGTTGGTCTCTAGACATTGTTTTTATTATTTATACTGTATTATTTATCGTGTGTATAAGGAGGCTCCTGCAAAACCAATTTACCTACAGATATGAATAAAGGCGCCTGAACCTGATGTTACAGATGTTCTGAGCTGAGGGACAACGTAAGGAGGGCTCTTTTAGCTGCAGTATTGTAATTAACTCTACAGATTTAAACGCACTGTAGCACTGTAGGATTATAATGACAGAGTCCATAAGATTAAATAAGTGCATAAGCCTGGACCACATAAGCCCCCTCCCCTTGATATTTCCTGTTAATCAAGTCTTGAAGAAATGGTTCTAAGATAGCTTTATCAAATTCTACTGTTAAAGCAGCTGCGATAACATTATAATAATGGCTCTAACTAGTGGTTAAAGACACAACCTACATCCAAGTTAAGGACTTCTGACGCGGTACTGTAAACAAAACTCTGACCTGTTCATTTCCATTAGTTTCCACAGAAACACCACTAAATATGACTGTACTTTCCTGTTCAGGACATTAACACTTTCATGTCTGAAGCCATTTTAAAGCCTAACGTAATGTTGTAAAAATACAATAGAATAATTTGGTTAAAAAACAAAAAGTATATGAAACATTAAAAAGTCCCTGGATTATTCAAACAGCCCTAAACTTGTCCAGGTGAATCTGAAAGAGAACAGAGAGGAGTCCCACCAGCAATTTCCAGACTGGACAGAGAGGGCACAGTCTGGGAACATCTTTATTCTGACTCTGAACCAGGAAAATCAAGCATTGGATTTTAGATAAACAGTAAGAAGGGAGGGATTCCAGACCCCTTACCTTCAGTGAATGGATATGATCGGCCAGGCTTGAAATTTTAAAATTGAAAAAGCAGTATGCTTTTGATAATATTAATGTTTGTGAAAAGATTTATTTATCCATCCAAAGTATTACAATTTCCAGCTGTTAAGACTGTAGGTTTTCATCATTCAAATCCAACTAAAACCAGTCCGACCCGACGGTCTCTGCTCGCATCTCGGCATGTCTGAGTGACATCTCACTTTGGATGAAGGACCATCACCTGCAGCTGAACCTTGCAAAAACAGAACTGCTTGTGATTCTGGCCAACACAGAAATCTGGGAGTGGTAATTGACGATCAACTAAACTTCACAAGTCATGTCGCCAGCACCACCCGGTCCTGTAGATTCATCCTCTACAACATTAGGAAAATTAGACCTTTCCTATCAGAGCACTCGACATAAATCCTAGTCCAGGCTCTTGTCTTGTCCAAACTGGATTATTGCAATGCTCTACTGGCTGGACTCCCTGCTGCACAACCAAACCTCTGCAGCTGATCCAGAATGCAGCGGCAAGAGTGGTCTTTAATGAACCAAAGAGAGCACACGTAACTCCTCTATTCATTAGGTTACACTGGCTCCTGTTGACGCCCGCATCAAGTTCAAAGCTATGCTCTTGACCTACAAGACCACCTCTGGTTCTACACCCTCATATCTTCACTCACTAATACAGACCTACGTTCCAGATCCCTGCGCTCTGCAAATGAACAACGTGGTACCGTCCCAGAAAGGAAAAAAAAACGTACCTTTTCTGGATCTGTTCCACATTGTTGGATTCATTGGTTAATGTTTTTTTTCATGTCCAGTTTTATCAAATAATCTTTATTGCAAACGTCAGAAAAAAAAAACCCTTATGTTCTCTGTTTGTGCTGGTTTGTGTGGGACAGGCCCGGAAGGCTCTGGCCGACAGACAGAAGGACCTTGAGGTGAAGACCCAGCAGCTGGAGGTCAAACTCAGCAACAAGACGGAGGAGGACATCAAGAAGGCCCGACGGAAATCCACTCAGGCAGGTCAGAGTCAGGGGTCACTCTCAGGGGTCACTCTCAGGGGTCACTCTCAGGGGATGTGAGAGGTGTTTTGTAAGAGTTTGGTGCTGTTTTTTAATTTGACACTGCTTAAGCACATTAAAACGAAGACAGTCAACATTAGGAACCTCTTCAGAGCTGCCTCGCCAAAATAAAAGTCTCTTCTGCAGCTCTTACCTTCAGGCTCACGATCCAGCTGCCTTTGTTTAAATGACCTCCTGTATCTAAGTCTGTCACGGCTCTGAACCGTCCTCTGTTGTGCTGACGCTGAGTAAAACTCTGAAGGAGCAGCCTCACTCTCAGTGAAGGCAGATGAAGATGGTAAGTGGAGTTTTAGTCCCGGTCGGCTGCTTTCACTGATACAGCTCGTGAAGCTTAGGAAATGATAATGGGTCTGAAACCCGGCCAAATGTCTCTACGCCTCATTAGCAGCACATCTTACAGACTGTAGTCAACAGGAAATCAGGCATTTAAGAGATGTAGGCGCCCTCTGCTGCTGGACACAGGTATTACTATAAATACATTTAATAATAACATAATAAATAATAATATAGAGCATTTTTATTGTCTTTTTTGTCAAACTTGATTCTATAGAAACAAATACCACTTTATAATAAATGTGTAAAAAAACTAAGAGAGTACAGTCATAGTTCAGCCTCAGACTCAACAAGACAAGACCTAATGAAGTGACATTGAGGGAACTGGTCTTTAACAAATATTCAAATAAAAAACAGACTGTAGACAGACTGTACTCGGAACATGTGCAGATCTGTTTGAGTTTTAACACCTCCCGTTTCTGCTTAACCCTTTTGGTGGCAGGGTCTGGGTACATTACTTATGAATAAAGAAATCCTGGGTAAACAGGAGAAAGAAGATTATTGATAAAATTATAAATACTGTATATATATATTATATTTACTCAATATTTTTTCCCAGATATTAAATGCTTTTATTTCATAATTTGAATCAATTTTAAACAATATTCCATTATTTTTGTTACTGTTGTGTAATTTTTTTTTATCTGAGATTGTAGATTATAAATATCTTTAAAGATTTCATAAAATTAAAATAAATCTTTAATAAAAAAAAATAATAATAAAAAAAATATATATATATATATATATATAAAAAACTTTGTCCTTCACCCTCCGCGGGTGGTCTCTCATCCTTCGAGCTCGGGTCCTCTACCAGAGGCCTGGGAGCTTGAGGGTTCTGCGCAGTATCTTAGCTGTTCCTAGTACTGCACTTTTCTGGACCGAGATGTCTGGTGTTCTTCCAGGGATCTGCTGTAGCCACTCTTCCAGTTTGGGGGTTACTGCC
This sequence comes from Perccottus glenii, assembly GCA_024416835.2. Classification (NCBI taxonomy): domain Eukaryota; kingdom Metazoa; phylum Chordata; class Actinopteri; order Gobiiformes; family Odontobutidae; genus Perccottus; species Perccottus glenii. The sequence continues at coordinate 2,320,616 of CM044553.2, forward strand.
CCGAGTGCTCCGATGACCACAGGCACCACTGTCGCCTTCACCTTCCAAGCCTTTTCCAGCTCTTCTCTGAGGCCTTGGTATTTCTCTAGTCAAAGTCAAAGTCAAATTTATTTATATAGCACATTTACAGATGGCTGAGCCACACCAAAGTGCTTCACAATAAAATGCTAAGTGCAATAAACAAAGGAAGACAAAGAAGAAACAATATTCTTAATATATAAACAGATTAAAATAAAATGAAGAAGGGCAACAATACAAATAACTACAGGAGTTAAAATAATGTAGGCCTTTTTCTAGCCTTTGACACTAATCAAAGGCTAGAGAAAAGAGGTGAGTCTTCAAGAGAGACTTAAAAATGTTTAGAGACTGGGCTGCACGGATGTGGAGGGGGAGGCAGTTCCAGAGTCTGGGGCTGCTACTGCAAAGGCTCTGTCCCCTTGGTTTTTAGCCTGGACCTGGGCACTTCCAACAGCAGTAGGTCAGCTGACCGTAGTGCTCTGGAGGGGATGTGGTGGTGGAGAAGCTCAGACAGGTATGTGGGGGCCACACCATGGAGGGATTTAAAGACTATAAGTAGCAGTTTAAAATCAACGCGTAGCGGATGGGAAGCCAGTGTGGCGATGCGAGGACCGGGTGATATGTTCTCGCTTTTTGTGCAAGTGAGGAGTCGAGCGGCTGAGTTCTGGACCAACTGCAGGCGGGCTGGGAAAGGTTAATGCCAGTGTATAGAGCGTTGCAGTAGTCCAGTTGAGAGGAGATGAAAGCATGGATAACTCTCTCTAGATCACTCTGGGGCAGGTAGGCTTTGGCCTTAGCTATATTTCTCAAATGAAAAAGCTTTTCTAACTACTGCACTGACCTGCTGCTCAAACTTGAAGGCACTATCAAAAATCACCCCAGATTTCTGACAGAGGGCCTGACGTTAGAGGCAGAGGGCCCAGGGCGTCGATGGAAAAGGCCGGGAAGTTTTGCCAAAAATAATTATTTCAGTCTTATCCGGATTGAGGTTGAGGAAGTTTGAACCCATCCATGTCTTTATGTCAGACAGACAGTCAAGCAAAGAATGGATTGCAGCCTGTCCATCAGCCTTTAGGGGAGATACAGCTGGACATCATCAGCATAGCAGTGGAAGGAGATGTTGTGCTTAACCAGGATTTCCCTAGGGGTAAAATATACAATAAAAATAGGATAGGGCCTAGTATAGAGCCTTGAGGGACCCCACAGGTGAGGGGGGCAACGGATGATGTGAATTCTCCCAACTGGACACAGAAGCTCCTGTCGGCCAGGTAGGACTGAAAAACTTCAGGGCAGTGCCTTTGATGCCTACGCTGATGCTGCCGTGACAGCAGAATCCTGTGGTCCACCGTGTCAAAGGCTGCTGTGAGATCTAAAAGCACAAGGATCACCGGGCTGCCCGTGTCAGCGGCTAGGAGCAGGTCGTTGAGCACTCTCAGGAGAGCAGTCTCAGTGCTGTGGGCTGTTCTAAACCGGACTGGAATTTCTCGTAGATGTTGTTATGAGATAAAAAGGAGTGGAGCTGGACATAAACTTCTCGCTCAAGGATTTTAGACAGAAATGGCAGTTTTGAGATGGCCTAAAGTTTGAGAGGATAGAGGGGTCAAGGTTTGGCTTCTTAGTAAGAGGCTGCACCACAGCATGCTTGAAGGCATCCGGGACGCACCCAGAAGAGAGAGAATGGCATTAATCAGCAGTAGAAGAGCAGGAGCAACCGTATCAAGAACTATGGCATCCTTGAGTAGACGGGAGGGCAGACAATCAGAAGGGCAGTTTGAGTGCTGCAGATGTTTGACTGCATCAGAAAGGGAGGATAGGGTAATGGGCTCAAACTGCAATAGGACAGCTGGCTGAGGGAGGGGTGGGGGAGTGGGAAGTGGGGGTGGAGGTATGGGAAGGCCTGAGTGCTGCAATTTTCTCAATGAAGAATTTTTGAAAACTTTCACAGAGGGCTGGTGAGGGCAAAACAGGGATCCGTTTTTGGGATTTATGAGAGAATTTAATGTATTGAAGAGAACCTGAGGTTTGTGACTGTTTCTGGAGATCATGGTGGAAATGTACTGTGATTTGGCGGTTTTTACAGCTCGGTGGTAATCCGCCAAGCAACTTCGGAGGATTTGGAGGGACACGTGAGGCGGTCCTTCTGCCACCTGCGCTCCGCCCGCCTACAGGCACGCCTGAGGTCACATGTAGCATCGTTGAGCCATGGTGTAGTATGAGCTTTTTTGCGTTTGGCCTTGAAAGGCGCAACAGAGTCCAAAATGCCAGTGCAAGCTGATGAGAACATGGAAAGCAGCTCATCAGCAGAGTACTCAGAGCTATAGCTCAGTGACAGCCTACACAAAGGGAGACATTAAAGGCGGCTGAAAATTGCTCAGCAGTCGAGGAGTTAAGCGTACGCGAGACCCGCTTGGAGACACAAGGGGCACCACCTGAGAATGGAACTGACATTGTGAACAGAATTAGGGAGTGATCAGAGAAAGACGTAGCACGGATTTCATTCACAGAGATAGAAACACCATAGGATAACACGAGGTCTAGTGTGTGACCCTTTTCGTGCGTTGGGCCAGAGACAGATTGCTTGAGATTGAATGAGTCAAGGAGGTTCAGAAAGTCCCAGGTCAGAGACTGTGACTCACAACAAACATGAACATTAAAATCACCACATATTAAAATGTGATCATATTTAACCATAAGCCCAGACAAAACATCAGCAAAATCATGTATAAAGTCTCTGTTGAATTTAGGTGGACGATACACCACTGCACACAAAACGGGGCTAGCCTGAATAATTTCAAACAGTTGCAGCTCAAAGCTTGCCAAACCAGCGTGTGGAATCTGTCGACAGTGAAAACGCGACTTGTAAACAGAGGCGACGCCTCCCCCTCTCCCAGTCACTCGGGGGGAATTAAAAAAGTTACAGTCTGGTGGAAGGAGTTCAGAGAAAGGCGTGTTATCGCCGCTGGAGACCCAGGTCTCGCACAGAAACTTAAAGTCTAGCTCCCGCGAGATAAAGTCGTTGAGCATGAAAGTTTTGTTTGCCAGAGACCGCACATTTAACAGGGCCAGCTGGAGGGTTACCTCGTCTCTAGCCGATGGTCCAATGCGCTTCAACTGGCGTAGGCTAGAGTGGCCAACGCCTCGGCTGCACCTGTGCACGGAGAGCCGTCGCGTGGTGACCCGAGGGCGACACGGTCTGGCCAGCGCCGTCGAGGCCGCTTTAGGGGCTGGAAACAACGATAGACGAGGTAGATCAGCAGCGCCACGGACAAGAAAGGCCCCGACAGGAGAAACCAATGAGACAGGACGGAGCCACCACACCGGACGACGAGCGGCCGCTCGACATGAGGACAGTTGGATCCTGAATTTCACCAGCAGACCTCCCCTCCTTCCTCGTCTCCTGGAGCGCCTCCCGCGAAGAGGGGCCACGGGCGTGCGGCGCAGGTAAGCTGGGATACCTGTCAGCACAGGAGGGGGAGGTTTTCTCCAATCTACTGGTTCAGGACTAGCTGCCTGAGCCTCACGGAGATATAGGTCGCGGATGTTAAGCAAGGCTTGTCGATCGTAGTACAGTAGAGCTGACACATCCAGGTGGATGCATAAAATCAGGGCTATAATATTTCTCTAGTTTCTCATGTTCCGTTTTCCTGATGTTGCAATCACTTGGTATTGCAACGTCAACCACAACGGCCTTCCTCTGCTGTTTGTCCACCACCACAATGTCTGGTTGGTTCGCCATTACCATTCTAGTCCACGGCCGCCTTCTTTACGGCTAGCGTACAGTCTCAGGGTGCTGGATTTGGGGTGGAACCCTCCATGCATGGTGAGGAGCTTTCGTGTCTTAACGTCTGTGATCTGTATCTCTTCCTTTGGCCACCTTATTATTCCCGCAGGGTATCTGATCACTGGCAGGGCGTAGCTGTTTATTGCCCATGCCTTGTTCTTGCCATTGAGCTGACTTCTTAGGACTTGCCTTACTCGTTGGAGGTATTTGGCAGTTGCTGTTTTCCTTGTTACCTCTTCGAGGTTGCCATTTGCCTGTGGTATTCCAAGGTACTTGTAACCATCCTCAATGTCTGCTATTGTTCCTTCTGGGAGTGAGACCTTCTGTGTGGACTACCTTCCCTCTCTTCGTCACCATTCGACTACACTTTTCAAGCCCGAATGACATCCCAATGTCAGAGCTGTAGATCCTGGTGGTGTGGATCAGTGAGTCGATGTCCCGCTCACTCTTAGCGTATAGCTTGATGTCATCCATGTAGAGGAGGTGACTGATGGTGGCCCCATTCCTGAGTCGGTATCCATAGCCAGTCTTGTCGATTATTTGGCTGAGGGGGTTCAGGCCTATGCAGAACAGCAGTGGGGATAGAGCATCTCCTTGGTATATGCCACATTTGATGGATAATGTGCAAGTGGCTTGCAATTGGTTTTCCACAGCCTCATTGAGTTTTTCAATGAAGTCTCTTAGAGTCCTGTTGATGTTGTACATCTCCAAGCATTCAGTGATCCATGTGTGTGGCATTGAGTCATATGCTTTCTTGTAATCAATCCAGGCAGTGCACAGGTTGGTGTGTCGGGTTCTGCAGTCTTGGGTGACTGTTCTGTCAACCAGGAGTTGGTGTTTAGCTCCTCTGGTTTCTTTGCCGATGCTCTTCTGTGCTTTGCTCATGTATTGATCCATGTGCCCACTTATCTTAGCCGCAATGATGCCTGACATGAGCTTCCATGTTGTGGAGAGACAAGTTATTGGCCGATAGTTGGATGGGACTGTACCCTTTGTGGGATCCTTCAGGATCAGGATTGTACGCCCTTCTGTAAGCCATTCAGGGTGCGTCCCATCCCTTAGCAGCTGGTTCATTTGTGCTGCAAGGCGCTCGTGGAGTGCAGTGAGCTTCTTTAGCCGGTAGGTGTGGATCCTGTCAGGGCCCGGTGCTGTCCAGTTTTTCATACCTGAGAGTCTTTCTTGGATGTCTGCCGCTGTGATGGTAACTGGATTCTGTTCAGGGAGGTTGCTGTGGTCCTCTCTCAGAGCCACCAGCCACTGTGCATCGCTGTTGTGTCCCTCTCCCATATACTTTTCCTGTATTGTTCAGTTTCCAGCCTTGGAGGGTCTGCTCTGCTGTTATTACCCTGCCATTGAGCGTACACTTTTGCAGGTTGAGTTGCGAACAGCCGGTTTATTCTTCTGGCTTCGTTCTCTCGTGTACCTCGTTAGGCGGCTGGCCAAGGCTTGGAGCCTTTGTTTGGCAGTTTCAAGTGCTTCAGGTATGGGCATCTGGTTGTACCTCTTGGGTACCTGTTTTCTCATTGCACCTTTCTTGGCCTCTGTCAGTTGGCTTACTTCTACGTGTCTGCTTGATCTTAGCCTCCAGCCTTTGTTTCCATGGTGGGTACTGTTTCTCATGGCTCCCATGGTTGCTCTTATAGCCAAGCATCTCGAGGATCACTGCTGCGGAGGTGTATAGCAGCTCATTGGTTTCAGTGATGGATGTGGTAGGGAGCGCACTCAATGCTGCATTCACATCTTCTAGGAGACTTTCTGATGGTACTTCACTTAGCCGTTGTAATTGGCATCGGGTTGCCTTGCATTCATTCTCGCCATGATCTTGTCTTTCAGGTCAGTCGCTGCCTCGCTTCAGCGTTATTTCAATTGTTGGGGCTTCATACCCAATCTCCGGTTGGGGAGCACCTGTTGGCTCCTCTGACGCTTGCGCCCTGGCTCCCTTGCCGTAGCATTTTTTGTGTTGTATCTCGTCAATCTCAAGTTGTGATAGCAGCTGCCGCTTGTGGATGTTGGAACACTGAGCTACTAGTTGCTTCGATGTAAGCCTGGATTGTGGGTTTCGTAGTAACCATTCATCCCACATTCTCTTCATGTAACCCCTCTGACTAGGGTTACTGGAGTAGTAGCATTCCAACAGAGCCTTGTTATCGCATCTCGTCCATCTCCGTCTTGTTCCAGTAGCCCATTTGTCATCAAGTTGCTCTGGTTCCCAACACCTGACGAGACCTTGTTTGGCCGGGCGACGCCTGAGCCGGCTTCTCATAGCATTTATTGTCTCTCATCATTATGAGGTAGGCAGTAGCGCGAAGGGTCTTGCCTAAGGACCCACACTGGATAGCACCCGAGGGGATTCAACCTGGGTCCCCGTGTGAAAGGCCATGTCCTTACCAGCTGAGCTGTATTTATTTTTATATATATATATATATATATATATATATATATATATATATATATATATATATATATATATATATATATATATATATATATATATATATATATATATATATATATATATATATATATATATATATATATATATATATATATATATATATATATATCAGTCTCAAAACATGTCTTTAAAAGGTTTTTTTTTATGTAACTCTGACTGTGTTCTGTTATAATTTCTGCTCAAACCCAGAAAAGTACATTCACACTTTTACAAAACCAAATGAACGTTCTCTTCTCGGTCGAGGTTTGTTCACTTTTGTGAAGCTGCTGCTTGAAAACGTCTGTTTCCACTCACCGCTTACCTCCTTCAATTCTGTTGTGGTCCATCATCCTGAATATCCTATAAGTCACCTGTTGCCTCTTCCCTCCATCACATCATGTCTGACTTTTCCATCCATTATTTCACTGATTGAAATCTTGCTAAATAAAACATAATGTTAGTGTTGAAAATAAATAAAACAGTATAAAAGTGTTCACTGCACTTTGAATTTTAACACATTCAAATATGGTATTCCCTTTTCATTTTTGTTTAGTTCTATTTTTAACCATTGTATTGATCACCAGTTTTTTTAACCTGTTGCAGGCCTGATGCTCGGCCGCTGCACTTGGAGGGCAGGCATCAAATAAAAGCACACACTGTTTTCTAGAATTGTACTCATGAATCTTTGGCTCATACAACAAAGTATTTAAACAAAAACACATAACACAGGATGAATAAGTCCATAATAATTATATCAAGCATAGTTTCTAGTTTCTAGTTTCAAGAGCTGACCACTTGACTCTGACTGTTTATCACAAAGATCTTTCTGGAGCTGTTGCCTGTTTACTTTACACATTTCTAATCCTCAGAAGTGAACATGTGACAGGTCTGTAGCACTACGACACTGTTCATATGTGTGTTTGTGCAGGGGACGACCTGATGCGCTCTCTGGACCTCTACAACCAGACCCAGTGCAAGTGGTTTGAGGAGATGGTGACCACCAGCATGGTAAGCCTCTGTACGAACCTTCTGGGGGTGGGGGGGGGGCGCGTCAGGGATTTTCTCACTGGGTTTTTTCTTCAGGAGCTGGAGAAGCTGGAGGTGGAGCGGATCGAGTTCATTCAGCAGCATCTACGGCAGTACACCACCCTGAGGCACGAGACCGACATGTTCAACCAGAGCGTGAGTGCATTCAGACTTAGACTACATCATCGGAAACTTAACCAACTGCCTGCTTGTCTTTTCCTGAGCCACGCTGACTGTATTTACAAAGATCATGTCCTCAGGCTGACTTCGATCTGAGGGAAATGTCACTGGACTTTTCAGACTGGATCAGGTTTCACGAGGCTCTACTCCAAATGTCATCAGGCTGCATTTATCTGACAGTCGTTATTCTGTAAATCTATTTAGTCACAACCACAAGTGGACAGGCCCCAGAAGGACTGGCTCCTCACTGAATATTTACAGTCAAATCTGGCCCCGTGCTTAAAGTCATTGCTCCTTTAGAGAAGGTGTTGAGGCAAATAACCACCATCGTTTACAACCTAATGACTTGATGATGTATTTAGGTCCATGGTTTTAAAACCAACTGCTGTAGTATTAGCAGCTCATTTCCAGTTTGTGGACGGTCTGTAGATTGTGTTTATGATAATACTTCAGTTGTACTGTACTTTGTCTGTGGTAATAAATTCAGTTTTATTTAACACAGTTTACAGTTTACAGGACGGACAGAGGGACAGAGATGTGTCCAGAACACATGCTGGACAGCTGCTTGGATGTAACAAATAGTGTCCTTTTGATGATCTTTAGTTTAGGGATCTCTCAGTCTGGTAAAAGAAGAACCCTGAGGCACTCCAAAAGGGGAAATAATAAAAATGACTAAATTAAATCAAGGCTCAAAAAAACAAAACAAACTGTCTTTCAGCCTTTTAGGCCTTCGTCATGGCAAACGCAAGATGGCTGTTAGATAGAGACTTTAGTACCTGTGGGACATGGTCATATGATTATCAAAAATCCATTGCAGCAATAAATTACAGCAGAAAACCTCTTCAGCCTTAAAGGTTTTAGGCATAATAACACCTGGATACCCCTAACACTATATCACTAAAACAATATTAAAAATAAACACTAATCTTTCTTTCTTTTAGAAACAGTTCCCCATTTAGACTGAGGTCCTGGTCCCTTTGAGAGACTAGATTTAGAAATAGTTTGGACCTTGTTTAATCCAAAAGCAGTGCACCGATGCCAAGACATTCAAGCCAACACCGCCCCCTGGTGGTCAGAGTCACGAGCACCACAGGCAAAAGAAAACATTTAATAAACAGAAGTAGAGTGTGTTCCAACAGATTACTCTCCTGTTCACACAGACCTGTTGTGTTTGCAGATGGTGGAGCCGGTGGACCAGCTGCTCCGGAACGTTGACCCGGCCAAAGACAGAGAGCTGTGGGTGAAGGAGAACAAAACGGGCGAGGTGCGACCCGTGGACCTGGACATTTAGAGCCGCTCAGAAACAGGCTCCTGTCGTTCAAACGGACTGACACAGACCAGGCCAGAAACACCACCACGGACCGATCGCATGTTCCCTCCAAATTTAACCTTTGACCTCCCAACGTTAGCTTCCTGAATGACATTTACTCGCTGTAAAGTCAGCACATATATGTTTTATTTAGCTTCGACCAACCAAGAAGTCAGGTTTATTTTAGATACTGAGCATATTGAGATGTTGAACGATGAATATGATCTATTTTCATAATCAGCAGGTTCTTTTCGGTGGTAAATGCATGTTTTAGTCTTTGCTTTAATGTAAATGGGATCTGCACACTTTTTGGAAACATGGTGGGGTTTTAGTTGAGTCGTAAAAAAAAAAAAGGAAAATAAATAGATAAAATCCACAAACCTCGTTGTTCAGCTCGAGTCGAGGGTCTGCTCTGATTGGTCAGATGAAGGTGGGCGGTCCCAGAGAAACACCTTTCAGTGCCTAACGGTTCTAAACCTGGAATGTTCTTGATAAACCTGCTCCGGGAACATGTGTAAATACGGCTCGTGTATTTCCATCAGACGTGTCCGAGGCGTCGTGTTGGGGCCCGCGGGTCTTTGTACTGTACAGTGTCATTCCTTATTTTTGGTAAATGTACAGAGAATATCTTCAAGAAGGTGTTCAGGAGTCACCAAAACATATCCACAGAGAGAGGGTTGGTTTTCATTGGTTTTCAGGGCTGTCCCCAACTTTTAAATCCAATTAAAACCTTTTCAAATCCTATTAAAATCTTTTCAAATACAACTAAAACCTATTCAAATCCAACTAAAACCTTTTCAAATACAACTAAAACCTGTTCAAATCCAACTAAAACATATTCAAATCCATCTAAAACCTTTTTAAATGCATCTACAAAATGTTCAAATCCAAGAACACATGGTCCTGCAGACATTAACGCACTGTAGAGACATCAACAGCAATGTCTAACAATGTCAAATACAGACGAGTTGAGCAACGTGGGCGTGTTTTAATGTAGAGGCCAGGAAGCATTTAAAACATTTAAAACACAAACTATGGACCGCAGGACTTTGTCTAATAAATGTATTAATAAATACACAAATGAATCCTGCTCAGATGGTCTGTGTGTGTTCCACAGAACCATCTGGAGCGTCTGCCAGAGCTTCTTTAAATGAACCTCACTTTTATCCAATCAGAGCAGCAGTTGTTAAAGTAAGTGACGGTACATCTTTAACGTCCAGAACTGTCAGAACTGACACATCATTGGTTGAAACACGTTCGTGAGCAGACGCTTTGATTGGAGACGTACAAGATGGATTTCCGTGAGTCAAAAGTAATGAGAATCCAGCTGCTGCAGGTACTGTCACCCCGGTCTGTTGTTCAATAACAGATGTGTATTTCCTTGTCGTCTTTGTCACGATACAGAGAACCATACATTATACTATATATATAACCATGTGCTGCAGCTGGAAGCTCAAGAGATTTTTTTAGTTTACAATCTCACAAAAATCCTTCTTGAACTTCTCCAGGTAAAGTATTCACGTCTGAACCCTGTCTTTACAGCTTGTTGTGTCCAATGATGGTTCAGCTCTGACAGTTCTGGGCCTTTTTCAGGTTTGAAGATACCTTTATATCGTTATGAACGTAAACAACATGGAGCTGCTCTGATCGGATAAAATTCAGGTTGATCAGCTCCAGGTATTTATTTAAAGAACCTATCCTTTTGTAAACACTCTCAACAGGAGCCTCCAGATGGTCTGTGGTACAGTTCTATCAGAGTCAGGTTAGGGTCATAGCGGGTGCAGGGATCAAGGTCAATGTTAATATAAACCCAACATAATCTGCAATTAAAAACTTAAAACTAAACATTGACACTATTCTCTGGAAACACGTGACATGGTTCTTCAGCTTCTGTTTCTGCCTTTGACTGTTTGCTGTCGACAAAAGCACATGGATCATAATAAACAGCCTAACAGTTACTCTCAGACATATTTTCCATATCTCACAAAACTATACTGTATTTAAAAAAATGAAATAGTGCTCGTCTTGTTTGGGGGCAGCCCTTATTAAAGCTCTTTTCTGATGTTGTGTTGCACAGAGAGAAAACATTTGCATGTACAATAAGTGTCTGTGTTTACATGTATGTGTTCGTCTGTCTTTACATTGTATCATTGTCCGTTTGTTCTTTTTCAAAAGGGTGAAGCCAGTTACAAACCTTGCTCCGAGGCACAAGAGAACAACTGTTGTGCCTTACCTTCAGGCCTTATTCAGTCTCATTATTGGTCTTTCTGTTGTAGAGGTTTTCTCAGTGTTTGTCGATGTTGTGCACTAAATGTTATGTTTAAAGTAACTGTGATGGAAATGAACAGCTCCACGATGTTGACTTGATGCTTTTGTGTGACTCAGATTTAGTTCGAAGGGTGTTTTCATGGGTGACCTCTGTCCAGAAATGTACCGTGGAATGCAGTGTCCAAAATAAAGCCCTTCTTTGGAAATGAACAGCGTGGGGTGTGGTTATGTAACTGTGTGCTTTTTTCTGAGTGACTTAACCTTTTGTGCGTCTCAAAGGTTCATCAAACGCTGCTGAGTTCAGGGAATTATTGCCACTCTACCCACTGAGCTACTGCCGCCCCACTTCTTGAGAAACTTGCGTGCTGTGGTTTTAGTCCATCTGCAGTTGCTTGGCTCAGATCTTACTTGACTGAAAGGTCACAGAGAGTTTTCTTTAATGGCAGCTTTTCTGACAACCTGGAGGTGAAATGCGGTATTCCTCAAGGAAGCTGTCTTGGCCCTTTGATGTATTCAATTTTTACAAACCTTCCTCTGGCTGTAAAAAAGGTTAAATTAGTAATGTATGCAGATGACACAAGTGTGTACGCATCAGCCACTTCATCAACAGAGCTGACTCAATTACTAAAATAAAATTTAAATTTAGTAGAAAAGTGGATCATATTATTCATCATACACATCAACTGTCCTGGTCCAAACAATGTAATGGTTAAAAACATGGGCAAAGCTTTACAGTCATGAGAAGATGCAGTAAATTAGCAACTCCGCAACTCCGCAACTCCGCAACTCATCAACTCCGCAACTCAGCAACTCGACAACTCGGCAACTCGGCAACTCGGCAACTCAGTAACTCAGTAACTCAGCTGGATAAAGGTTGAAGATACAGTGAAGAAGTATCTGAAGCCTTTGAAATCTCTCACATTTCTGCCTAAAATCACCATCAAATGTGATCTGATCTTTGTCAAAATGACACAAATGAAAAAACAGTGTCTGCTTTAACTAAAACCACCCAAACATTTATAGGTTTTCATATTTTTAAAGAGTATAACATGCAAACATTGACAGAAGGGGATGACAGAAGAGTCTGTTTTTTCATTTGTGTCATTTTGACAAAGGTCAGATCACATTTGATGGTGATTTTTGATAGACATGTGAGAAAATCCAAAGCTTCAAATACTTTTTTTATGCCACTGTAGACTAAATACTGCACTTATTATAGCAACATGGAAAGTCTTACATTATGAATATCCAGTATTTCTATATAATCAGTTAAAAAAGAAAATTGGAATCCCACAGATCTGTGACACAACAGGTAACTGAAGGTTAGTTTCTGATCCCCAAGAAGAACCACATTTATTAAACACACTGTGACAGAATGACACAAAGAAAATAGAAAATAGTTTGCAGCAGTTCATTGAGTCTTATTTAACTCCAGTAAAATTTACACTTTAAAAACAGTCAAAGTACTGCACACTGACATTAGGAGAAATAAAACAGGTTTAACTCATTTTAAAAAGCCTTAAATCAAAGTTAACACCACAATAAAACAATAAAAACTAACGTCTCAAACTACGTTAAAAAAACAAGCTTTTTGTCTTTGTCTATTCCAGTTTATTTCTGCTAAAATACAAACATTAAAGAATTAAAAGCACTCACCTGCTGCTGGTGAACGTCTCAGCCGTAAACTGTTTTTCTGTTCTGCGTTCTGTTCTCTTACACACGTGGACAAAATTGTTGGTACCCTTCGGTCAATGAAAGAAAAACTCACAATGGTCACAGAAAAAACTTATTCTGACAAAAGTAATAATAAATAAAAATTCTATAAATGTTAACCAATGAAAGTCAGACATTGCTTTTTAACCATTCTTCAACGGAATTATTTTAAAAAATAAACTCACGGAACAGGCCTGGACAAAATTGTTGGTACCCCTAACTTAATATTTTGTTGCACAACCTTTTGAGGCTATCACTGCAATCAGACGATTCCTGTAACTGTCAGTGAGACTTCTGCACCTCTCAGCAGGTATTTTGGCCCACTCCTCATGAGCAAACTGCTCCAGTTGTTTCTGGTTTGAAGGGTGTCTTTTCCAGACGGCATGTTTCAGCTCCTTCTAAAGATGCTCAATAGGATTGAGGTCAGGGCTCATAGAAGGCCACTTTAGAATAGTCCAATGTTTTCCTCTTAACCATTCTTGGGTGTTTTGCTGTGTTTTGGGTCATTGTCCTGTTGCAAGACCCATGACCTGCGACTGAGACCAAGCTGTCTGACACTGGCCAGCACATTTCTCTCTAGAATCCCTTGATAGTCTTCAGATTTCATTGTACCCTGCACAGATTCAAGACACCCTGTGCCAGATGCAGCAAAGCAGCCCCAGAACAGAGCCTCCTCCATGTTTGACAGTAGGGACAGTGTTCTTTTCTTGATATGCTTCATTTTTCCGTCTGTGAACATAGAGCTGATGTGCCTTTGGCAAAAAGTTCCATTTTTGTCTCATCTGTCCATAGGACATTCTCCCAGAAGCTTTGTGGCTTGTCAACATGTAGTTTGGCATATTCCAGTCTAGCTTTTTTATGATTTGTTTTCAACAGTGGTGTCCTCCTTGGTCGTCTCCCATGTAGTCCACTTTGGCTCAAACAACGACGGATGGTGCGATCTGACACTGACGTTCCTTGAGCATGGAGTTCACCTTGGATCTCTTTAGAAGTCTTTCTGGGCTCTTTTGTTACCATTCGGATTATCCGTCTCTTTGATTTGTCATCAATTTTCCTCCTGCCACGCCCAGGAGGTTGGCTACAGTCCCATGGATCTTAAATTTCTGAATAATATGTGCAACTGTAGTCACAGGAACATCTAGCTGCTTGGAGATGGTCTTATAGCCTTTACCTTTGTCATGCTTGTCTATAATTAGAGTTCATAAATTAATATCTGTAAGAACTAAACCAAATAAACACTATTTTATCATCATTAAATACAGAGGACACAGTTCTTATTGGTATTAAAATCTCTGGTGGTTCATAGTCGTGTAATGATTAGAGCGAAAAGAGTCCATTCTTAATCTTTATTTCTTTTAAATGTGATAAAGGTCTGTGTCCAAAGCATAGGCAGACTATTGCAAGTATATCCACAGAACGTATTTGGAGAAGGAGGTGTTAAGAAAAATGATACTATTGCTTCTATTAATTAATAATCAATAATAAATGTAGCTGATATTTGTCCGTCTGAATATTAGCTGTAAAAAGTCAACAACACTGGGCTGAACACTGAGAGAACAGTTTGAAAAAGTTTGTCTAGTGTTATTCAGCTGAGTTCTGAGAAACAGTTCTAATGGTTTATCTCATCCTGCACAAAACATTTAACATTCACACAATTTACACACCCTTCCTCCTCTGAGAAGACACGGTGCTCACAAACAAAGAAGAAGACTGTAATTGTTTTAAAAATCTATTCATTGAACTGTTCTTCGGTGAACTGAAATCACAAAGACCCACAAAGTTCACAAAGTGTTAGTCTTTGCGAGATGGTGTGCCTTTGAATCTTAGCTCTAGATTTTAAACAGTCTAACTTCAAATAAATGGAGATCTCCTAAAATCTGTAGAAACGTATTCTGTTAAAAAGCTTTCAGCGTCCCTGACCGAGAGTTGTGTAAAAAATAATAATAATAATAATAATAATAATAATGGATTGGATTTATATTGCGCTTTTCTCCCGAGGGACCAAGGGACTCAAAGCACTTACAGTCCGTCCATTATTCATTCATACACAGTCATACTGGTGATAGTAAGCTACAACTGTAGCCACAGATGCCCTGGGGCAGACTGACAGAGACGTGGCAGCCATTTTGCGCCTACGGCCTCTCCGACCATCACCACATACATTCACTCAACATTCTTACACATTCATACGAGGCAAGGTGGGTTAAGTGTCTTGCCCAAGGACACAACGACAGTATGAATTGTGGGGAGAGCGGGAATCGAACCCACTACCTTCCGGTTGAAAGACGACTGCTCTACCACTGAGCCACTGCCGCCCCAGGAGTCTGTCACAAAATGGGGCTTTTACTCACATTAGTCCTCAATGACCTGCAGCATACTTTACAGAGTACTCTTTTTAAACATTTCCTGTAAAGTATTTCATGTTTAACTTTAAAAAGCACATCCTAGACTGAACTAAAGTCACATGACAAAGTTCTACAACGACTAAATAGTTAAAACTAAACACTAGGGTTAAGTGTCCTGCCCAAGGACACAACGGCAGTATGAACTGTGGGGAGAACAGGAATCAAACTGCCAACCTAGACAAAGACAGAAGTCCAGTTAGACGACTCCTGCTGTGAGTCCGACTAACCTCTGCACGTGAACGAGTCTTTCAGAACCATGTACAATATCTGCTCAGAACCATCTATTTTCTGAAATGATTTAAATAAGAACATTATTTCTTGGCCTTCACAAAGCACTTGATCGACTCCTGAGGCACTTTTACCTTAAAACACACGTCACAGTGAAGACATGCAGTGCTTCTGTGCTTGGTTTACTCCTGTTTTACTTCAGCGTTTGTTGGAACTGTTTCAGAAAAGGCTACATTTCAAAACTTGTCTAATTTGAAGCAGACTTTTGTCATTTTCCACAGATGAGGGTCTGTAAACCCGGTTTCTTAAAGAACCGAACACCCTCAACATGACTTTAATCTTGTCCAAACGTTTTTGTGCAAATAAGTAAAAACAAGGTCTTAAATGGCTGAAATAAAAATGTGGATATGTTCAGGTTGACTCAAAGATGGAGCTTGTTGTTTATGAAGACATCTGACAAAAATATAGCGTTTCAGCGTCAGTTCAGGCAGGCCACGTAGTCAAGCTCTGCTGTCAGCTGACACCCAGATCAGCTGATCTGATTGCTATAGCACTCAATTGGTCCGTTCAAACAGGGCGCCCTATTTAAGTGCATTTTCAGTCTGCTGCTTGGCTGCTTCCACTGCATTGCTTGCAACCCACCTCCTCCCCGTATCGCCTCCTTAACTTTGTTTAACTTAATCAATGTCATACTGTTTTCATTGATGCATGCTCTTTTCTAAACGGGGGATTTTTATTTGCTGATCTCCCAGTTTTAAATGGGAGATTGTCTCCAGAGCTGCTGATGTTACCTGACAAGCTTTCATGGAGCTCATGAAAGTATGGGTAACTTAGAACAGAGCCATACCGCCAAATGTAACTTTAATTCACGTTAATCTGTTGGCTTTATCTTTACTAAATAAGATTTGGCTTATTTAAAACGCTCATTTTGATCTCTGCTGGCTTCGATTTGGCCTGGTATGGTCTGGTTGGGGGGGAATTTTATTTGCTGCTCTCCCAGTTTTAAATGGGAGATTTTCCCCAGAAGCTGCTGCTGTTACCTGACAAGCTTTCATGGAGCTCATGAAAGTATGGGTAACTTAGAACAGAGCCATACCGCCAAATGTAAACTTTAACAATCATGCAAATAAAAGTTATAAAAATAGGCTAAAGAATTGTCTATGGTATTTTTGACTCAAGTGGTCCTGACTGAACTGCAGTTTCAGTTCCACGCTCGTAGAAGGAAATGTAAATAACACGTCAGATGCTTTCTTTTATATTTTATTGTTTTTTTTTTTTACACTCCAAACTGATCGAATACAGAATTAAAATACAAATAATAAAACTAAAAGGATTATGTTGTACAGTTACAGAAGAACATTTTTGTTTAAAAGGACGACGTGTCATTTACTGTGATGTTGTTTTTCTGTTTCATTTTCTAAAGTACATCTGGAAAACCAAACGGACAAAAATGTTTGTGTTACTTTTTAAAGCACAATATATTTCAGATAAAGATTCAAATTTAATACAATCAACGATGGACTAAAGTCACGTTTCCATTGAGGGGTACAGCCCAGTTTGGTTCAAGTAACTCCTGAAGAGGCTTGTGCAGGAAACAATAAACTAAAGAATATTGTTTCTGGTTTATGACCATCTTTCTGAAGAATTCACAAACGCCCCACGCTTTAGAGACTCACAATATTACTTCTGCTTTTAGCTCCACCTTTTACTGGACCTCAGTTTGAACCTCAGACGAGGACTGACCACTGTCGTCTTTAAATGTATTTCTCCAGCTCACTACTCCCCCTACTGGAGAGAAGTAGAGTTCAACCATTATCAAAAACATATAAAGTTCAATTATCATTATCAAGTCATAAATACAAACAACCCTTAAACAATTACAGCCAAAAACATGAGCAAAATAAATGTCTTCACAAACTTAAATAAAAGTACATTAACACAAGTTCACACTTATATTATTGACACTAAACTCAAACCCAACACCTTTAAGTTTCCTTAACTCCTAATAAACTTAACCTAAAGCACATTGTGAACACATTTAACCTGGCGTAATTTTCTCCTTTAAACCAGTTCAAATTCAGATTATTACCACAAATAACAGCTTTACTAACATTATTTGCAACAACAGGTCAATACAGTGTCTACAGATGTGTCTAAGCTAATGACCACATTGTTTTTAAACAATACAAACAAAATTATTCTCCTCTTTAGGCGGTCTTTTGACCCACTTATTCTTGCCTCCTTTCTGCACGGCTCCAGAGACGTTACAGTCGTTGAAACCAGCGTCTTCCCAGTTACTGTAGACGACCCACTCACCGTCGCCCCAGACCCAGGTCTCCAGAAAGCAGGAGTAGAACAGTCCCACCCAAACAGACTCAGTGTGGGCCTTCTTGGCTCTCTCCTGGACCATCCTCTGCAGGTGTTCGTCCGTTATCCAAGCCAGGTCGTAGTGGTTCTGTCTGCAGTAAAACAGAGCTTCCTCCCAGGTCTTGTTCTGTTCAATCAGGATCATGTGGTCTGTCGAGAGAGGAAGAGGAAGACTGTGTTGGTGACAAGTGTTGGGTTTTGTGAGAACGATGCTTGTTTCACAAAATGTAGTTGATATTTTAAACCAGTGTTGTAGTGAAGCTCACATTAACTGAGACCAAGACAACACCAAGACTTTCTTTTATTCTGGATGTGTACTTTTTGTTTAGTTTGTTTAAAGACTTGTTTCCACTCGACTGGTACAGTTCAGGTCAGTTCACTTTCGGAAACTCTTAGGAGGCTTGTGTTTCCACTGAGCTGTGGTCTTAAGACTGGTCTCTAGTCTCACTACAACACTTTTAAAAACTTACTGTCGTAGCAGATGAAAGGATTCTTCTCTGAACAATTGGCATTCATCCATTTGTTGTCATCTCCGAGCTTGGCGCAGTTATTTTGTTGTTGAGTTGTATTACATAAAACATTATCATTTCCAGTTGCATTCCAGTTTCTGAAAGAAGAGTTGCTTCCATCTGACCAGCCCCAAGTGTCTCTGAAAAGGCCAATCCGTGGCTTAGAATTATCATTAATTTTTAGTGTTTTATTTGCTTCTTTAAACTGGTCCAGTCCACTGATCAGGTCGGTGTGGTTTTCTCTGCAGAACTGCACAGCCTCTAACCAGGTCTTTTTGTCCTCGTCTTTGTAGTAGTATAGTTTATAGTTGTCAGTTGATTTGTCTGTAAAGCAAGCACATGTTTAATCACTGATTCTTTCTTAGTCTTATTTTAGATTTGACATCAGCAGTTAGACATTAGGTTTTCTTTATTAATGTTATAATGAGAAATAAAGCCTGTAACACTTAATAACAATCACTGTTCAGAATGTATTTATATAGAATTAATATTCAGAGTTAAACTGTTATCTGTGAATAAAGAAACACAATAAAGGTGAAGAACAAATGTTTAGAACTAAATTATGAGCATTAATGTAGAGCAGGGGTCTTAAACAGACGGACCGCGGTCCAGATCCGGACCTCGAGAGGCTTTAATCTGGACCACATTTTTTAATTTTTAATTAAAATGTCAGAATCAGAATACACAGGAAATAAATCTTTGTATTCTGATTTTGAACATGTTTTAAGATGAACCTGCAAATTAAACGGTAACAGTTTAGTTATTGGCAACAGCTAATGCTAAAGAAATGCTCAGTGCATTTTTCCTTGTTCCTGTTGTTTTCAGAGGAACGACAATAGAAAGAGATGATCTTTGTTTAACAAATATGTTTTGGCTTAAATTGATAGTTTTGTATTTAAATTGTTCTCACACATTTATGAAGGAGTCTAATGTTGTCAATAAACAACCAGGTCTTGAGCCTTAGCTTTAGCCTCTTTTGATTTTGTAGTATTTTCATCTTGTTTGGTGAAAGCTAACAGTGGATTATCTACATTCATCTCCAGATTGTTTAAGAGGCTGTAGAAGTAGAATAAATGAGACTTGACTTTAAAGAATTATATTCAAACACATATCCTTTTATTTAAATTTTCCGGACCCCTCACAGTGAGGAAAGTTAACTAACCCTGCTGTAGGGTTTTTTTAATAAGTATTAAAACATGTGAAAAATAGCTTAACTGAGCCTTAATCCAGAGTGTGTTTCACAAGAAAGAAAAAACTGATCCTGATTCTACATCTTTATTTTTTATTATTATTTTACTGTTAATAAATAAATATTGTTTATTTTGTCTGGTTCTTGTAAAAGAGTTTGTTCACATATATTTATTCATTTTTTTCTTTTCTTCCATGACTTGGAGAGAGACTTCAGACTGAAAGTGTTGGATACATTAAATATATAGATAATTATATTCATAAATATAACAGTAATTGCTTGTTCACTCACCATAGCAGATAAAAGGACGTGGGTTACAACATTGGACATCATGCCATTTGTCTTTGCAACAACACAGTTTTCGTTTCCTCCGGCGTCATCTGGTTCATGTATTCCCTGGTTATCGGTTACACCCCATTGTGCTTCACTCTCACTGTACTCCTGTCCAGGCAGAGACCAGTGCCATGTTTTGTTTTCAAGTTTGTCATTAGAGTTGTTTTTGTTGTAAAGCCCAATCCAAACATTTCTAAAACAGACTCCTTCACAGATCTGTTTCATGTGTGTCATGTTGTTGACTGTCACCAGGTCGGTGTAGTGCTGTCTGCAGAACGTTTGAGCCTCACTCCAGGTTTTACTCTCATTAATAAAGTGGAACTCATGGTTGTGGCACATTGTGAAAGAACACAGACCTAGAAAGTAAAAATACAACAGTGTAGATAAATGTTACAGAGTTAAATAAAAATCTGAAATGTGACTGACTCACTGATCAGAACGAGCAGCGACAGACTCTGATCCATCTTCAACTGAAAAGAGAAAATGTAAAGTTAAACATGGTTTGACTTCATTAAAGACACTTCTTACATGAGGCTCATTCAAAACCTCAAACAGTCACAGATTAAGACTAAATCTGCACTTTCATGTGATTTCTGCAAAAGACACATTTATAAACCTTCACTATATTTAGTTACATTAATAATTTATTACAAACATCATAATAATGTGTTCACTGTAAATCATTTCTATAATAATCATATCTTATATAACGACAGATAAATACTGTTGTAAAACTCAGATGGACTGTTTGTTATTTCTATATTTCACTGTAAAAATATTTGGCTGATTTTCAGGCTCCATATCTTGAAGTAAACGTAGTGTTGCTTTAATAACTGTGTAAACATTTAAACCAGGCGTTCTCAGCTGGTGGGCGGGCTCAAAAGTGGGTCGCTGGGAATGTTCTGTGGGTCACAGAGTGTGTTGTTTAAAAAGTCAAATAAAGAAGAAAAATACAGTTTTAACGTTTGATTAAATTATTTGTGAATAGTTTTCTGTTGCCGTTAGGACAGAAGGAGACCTGTTTAAGTTGTTGACAAGATTGTGAAGCTATTTAATTTGAATTTTGTTTTTGGTAAAAAAGTGGTTCCTAACAAAATAATGAGTCACAAAACTAAGGGCCTGAGAAACACTGATTTGAACAATCCTTAAAATTTGTCAAATAAAGACTAAAAAAGCAACTTTTCTGTTTTGATGAGTCTGTGCAATATTTATTATAAAGTAACTTTATTAACCCCCTCAGGCCCAAAGTGGCTGGGATAGAGTACAGTCACCTGCGACCCCTAACGGGACGAAGCAGAAAGAAATGAATAAATTAACTTTATTATTTTATTTATTTATTATGGCTTTTCTTATCATCACTTATTCTTTTAGAAAGAATATAATGTACACATTTTACTTTTTTATCCTCTTGTTTTTGTTATTCTTTTTTGAAACTATATGACTTTTTATTAATTTTCACACATTTTATTTTGCATCCAGACTTATACACTTCACTTTTTGCATTTCAACACATTTTAAACTGCTGTAACTCATTTCTCTGATGTGAAATAAATTTGTCTAAACTTTTTCCCTCAAAAGGCCAAAACAGAAATGTATTAAAGATGCTTTTCCTGATTCTAGCCCTTGCTAAACCATGACAGAGACAGCTGGCTCAGATGGAACTGTTAGCTCCGCTTTGTGCTTTATAGCAGCAGCCAATGGGGCTCATATCCTTTTCTGAGAATGTGATTGGATAAGAACGAACGAGCCGCTCGAGAAAATAAAGCATCATGCTTCTGGGTTTTGCTAAAATAAAAAGACGTGCACTGCATTTTTTTATTTGATCTTTACACAAATGACTGCTTTTACAAAGTTCTTTAAAGGATAAAACAATTTTCACTCAAATACAAAAATTTTGGGCTTATAGTGTGGAAATGTGGACACATGCACAAACCTCCTTGAATTGACTTTTTTTAAGACCCCTTAATCTTTGAAGTTAATGTGACCCCCAAGAGTCAAGGCACCAGGCTGCTTCTGGGATATTTAAACCCAATGGCTCCTCATTAATGCAATAGGCCAATGGTTAAGAATGCTCAACCGATTTCAGTTGTAAAACATGACAGTCACTGCAGGGCCAGTTTTGGCCCCTGGGCCAGACTTTGGGCACCCGTGGTCTAACCTATTTGTTGAATTCTCTTTGTGTCATGCTGTTGTTTTAGTCTGGTCTGATTTCCAGGAGGTGGAACAAATGAAGCAGATCCCTCTGAATGTAATTGGATAGACTTACAACCAATCAGAATTCAGGAGAGGTACCAACAGAGGCAGACTCCGCCCTGTTTAGATAAACTGTTGGTCTTCACCTTCACTTCTCTGCCAGGATACATACAAATGAATTAATACCACAATCTTATTTTATTTGAGTGACTTCCATGTTTTAAGGAAAAAAGTGTTGTTTTAAACCAAAGCAGGTTCAATCTTTCTCAAATAAATAACTGTATAAACTTTGTCTTGAACTTCATCAACATCACTTTTTGGATTTTAAATGAAAATGTTGGTAAACCATTTGAGATGCTGTCAACTTTTCAGCACGCCAACAGAAAAGGTTACTCAACCTGCTCTGCTTTCGTACAGATGACAGACGAATGGTACAAGGCTTTAGATAATAAAATGATTTGCAGAGCGGTTTTGTTAGACTTTACCGCAGCGTTTGATGTAATTGATCATGAGATACTTCTTGAGAAACTTGCGTGCTGTGGTTTTAGTCCATCTGCAGTTGCTTGGCTCAGATCTTACTTGACTGAAAGGTCACAGAGAGTTTTCTTTAATGGCAGCTTTTCTGACAACCTGGAGGTGAAATGCGGTATTCCTCAAAGAAGCTGTCTTGGCCCTTTGATGTATTCAATTTTTACAAACCTTCCTCTGGCTGTAAAAAAGGTTAAATTAGTAATGTATGCAGATGACACAAGTGTGTACGCATCAGCCACTTCATCAGCAGAGCTGACTCAATTACTAAAATAAAATTTAAAATTAGTAGAAAAGTGGATCATGGACAATAGATTGGTTCTTAATGTGTCAAAAACTAAAAGTATATTATATAGTTCAAGTTACTCACTAAAAAGGAGCAAAAGCTTAAACTATTTGTTAATAATACACAAATGGAACAGATAAATGATGTCAAATTAATGGGTATACACATCAACTGTCCTGGTCCAAACAATGTAATGGTTAAAAACATGGACAAAGCATTAGCAGTTGTGAGAAGATGCAGTAAATTAATAGTTAACAATCTTTTAATTTCAAAGTTAGACTATTGCTAATCTGGTCAGAGGCTAGAAAGAAGGAAAAAGGACAAACTCCAGCTTCTACAAAACAGGGCAGCTTTGAATTGTCCAAATAGCACCAGAGTAAAAACAATGCTCAACTCAGTAACTCAGCAACTCAGTAACTCAGTAACTCAGCAACTCAGCAACGCAGTAACTCGGCAACTCAGTAACTCAGCAACTAAGTAACTCAGCAACTCAGTAACACAGTAACTCAGTAACTCAGTAACTCAGCAACTCAGTAACTCAGCAACTCAGCAACTCAGTAACTCAGCAACTCAGCAACTCAGTAACTCAGCAACTCAGCAACTCAGCAACTCAGTAACTCAGCAACTCAGTAACTCAGTAACTCAGCAACTCAGCAACACAGTAACTCAGTAACTCAGCAACTCAGTAACTCAGCAACTCAGTAACTCGGCAACTCGGCAACTCAGTAACTCAGCAACTCAGCAACGCAGTAACTCAGCAACTCAGTAACTCAGCAACTAAGTAACTCAGCAACTCAGCAACACAGTAACTCAGTAACTCAGCAACTCAGTAACTCAGCAACTCAGTAACTCAGCAACTCAGCAACTCAGTAACTCAGCAACGCAGTAACTCAGCAACTCAGTAACTCAGTAACTCAGCAACTAAGTAACTCAGCAACTCAGCAACGCAGTAACTCAGCAACTCAGTAACTCAGTAACTCAGCAACTAAGTAACTCAGCAACTCAGCAACACAGTAACTCAGCAACTCAGTAACTCAGTAACTCAGCAACGCAGTAACTCAGCAACTCAGTAACTCAGCAACTCAGCAACTCAGCAACTCAGTAACTCAGTAACTCAGCAACTCAGTAACTCAGTAACTCAGCAACGCAGTAACTCAGCAACTCAGCAACTCAGTAACTCAGCAACTCAGTAACTCAGCAACTCAGCAACGCAGTAACTCAGCAACTCAGCAACTCAATAACTCAATAACTCAATAACTCAATAACTCAATAACTCAGCAACTCAGCAACTCAGCTACTCAGCAACTCAATAACTCAATAACTCAATAACTCAGTAACTCAGCAACGCAGTAACTCAGCAACTCAGCAACTCAGCAACTCAATAACTCAATAACTCAATAACTCAATAACTCAGTAACTCAGCAACTCAGTAACTCAGCAACTCAGCAACTCAGCAACTCAGTAACTCAGCAACTCAGCAACTCAGCAACTCAGCAACTCAGTAACTCAGCAACTCAGTAACTCAGCAACTCAGCAACGCAGTAACTCAGCAACTCAGCAACTCAATAACTCAATAACTCAATAACTCAATAACTCAGCAACTCAGCAACTCAGCAACTCAGAAACTCAGCAACTCAGCAACTCAGCTACTCAGCAACTCAATAACTCAGCAACTCAGTAACTCAATAACTCAGCAACTCAGCAACTCAGAAACTCAGTAACTCAGCAACTCAGCAACTCAGCAACTCAATAACTCAATAACTCAATAACTCAATAACTCAGCAACTCAGCAACTCAGCAACTCAGAAACTCAGCAACTCAGCAACTCAGCAACTCAGTAACTCAGCAACTCAGCAACGCAGTAACTCAGCAACTCAGCAACTCAATAACTCAATAACTCAATAACTCAATAACTCAATAACTCAGCAACTCAGCAACTCAGCAACAGCAACTCAGCAACACTCAGCAACTCAGTAACTCAGCAACTCAGCAACTCAGCAACTCAGCAACACAGTAACTCAGCAACTCAGCAACTCAGCAACTCAGCTACTCAGCAACTCAATAACTCAATAACTCAGCAACTCAGCAACTCAATAACTCAGCAACTCAATAACTCAATAACTCAATAACTCAATAACTCAATAACTCAGCAACTCAGCAACTCAGCAACTCAGCAACTCAGCAACTCAGCAACTCAGTAACTCAGCAACGCAGCAACTCAGCAACTCAGCAACTCAGCAACTCAGCAACTCAGCAACTCAGCAACTCAGTAACTCAGCAACTCAGCAACTCAGCAACTCAGCAACGCAGCAACTCAGCAACTCAGCAACTCAGCAACTCAGCAACTCAGTAACTCAGCAACTCAGCAACTCAGCAACGCAGTAACTCAGCAACTCAGCAACTCAGCAACTCAGCAACGCAGCAACTCAGCAACTCAGCAACTAAGCAACTCAGCAACTCAGCAACTCAGCTACTCAGCAACTCAATAACTCAGCAACTCAATAACTCAGCAACTCAATAACTCAGCAACTCAATAACTCAGCAACTCAGCAACTCAGTAACTCAGCAACTCAGTAACTCAGCAACTCAGCAACTCAGTAACTCAGCAACTCAGCAACTCAGCAACTCAGTAACTCAGCAACTCAGTAACTCAGTAACTCAGTAACTCAGCAACTCAGTAACTCAGTAACTTAATAACTCAGCAACTCAGCAACTCAGCAACTCAGTAACTCAGTAACTCAATAACTCAGCAACTCAGCAACTCAGCAACTCAGCAACTCAGCAACTCAGTAACTCAGCAACTCAGTAACTCAGTAACTCAGCTGGATAAAGGTTGAAGATACAGTGAAAAAGTATCTGAAGCTTTTGGAATTTCTCACATTTCTGCCTAAAATCACCATCAAATGTGATCTGACCTTTGTCAAAATGACACAAATGAAAAAACAGTGTCTGCTTAAACTAAAACCACCCAAACATTTATAGGTTTTCATATTTTTAATGAGTATAACAGGCAAACATTGACAGAAGGGGATGACAGAAGAGTCTGTTTTTTCATTTGTGTCATTTTGACAAAGGTCAGATCACATTTGATGGTGATTTTTGACAGAAATGTGAGAAATTCCAAAGGCTTCAGATACTTTTTCATGCCACTGTAGACTAAATACTGTCCTTATTATAGCAACATGGAAAGTCTTACATAATGAATATCCAGTATTTCTATATATTCAGTTAAAAAACAAAATTGGAATCCCACAGATCTGTAACACAACAGGTAACTGAAGGTTAGTTTCTGATCCCCAGTGTCACGGTGGCTCAGGACTCTGCACAGTTGGCCGCGGCGTCCGCCTCCGGCTCCCCCGCCCCTACAGATTCGCAGAGGGGAAACAGGTGTGCGGGAGCGCCGGCAGAGCGAGACAAGCAGATCCGAGTTGGTAATCCACAGGGTTTAAGAAGCACCGCAGCCTGCTCCGTGATGCCAGATCGTAACACTTACTACAATCCTTCCAGTCCTGCCGTCAGTCCTGTTCCTGCTCCGCCTCTGCCTTCTCCTGACCCGTCATGTCCCGTCGTCAGTCCCGCTCCAGCCCAGCCCCGGTCTTGTCCTGCTGTACCTCGCTATCCACGAAGAACTCGCTATTCCTAAGTTGTTTTCAATAAATCTGTTTTTTGAGTTATTTAACGTGTGTCTGCGTTTGGGTTATCTGCCGGTCCATAACACCCAGAGCAAGAACCACATTTATTAAACATACTGTGACAGAATGACACAAAGAAAATAGAAAATAGTTTGCAGCAGTTCATTGAGTCTTATTTAACTCCAGTAAAATTTATAAAACACTTTAAAAACAGTCAAAGTACTGCACACTGACATTAGGAGAAATAAAACAGGTTTAACTCTTTTAAAAGGCCTTAAATCAAAGTTAACACCACAATAAAACAATAAAAACTAACGTATCAAACTAAGTAAAAAAAACGAGCTTTTTGTCTTTGTCTATTCCAGTTTATTTCTGCTAAAATACAAACATTAAAGAATTAAAAGCACTCACCTGCTGCTGGTGAACGTCTCAGCCGTAAACTGTTCTTCTGTTCTGCGTTCTGTTCTCTTATACTTTCAAATATGAAAATCATGTTTACTTTCAAAACAAAGCCAGTGAAGAGGGATGTTTTTGTTTTTTGCACCATTTTCATAGGATTTAAATGTGAGCTGTGGCTTGTTTGACGCAAAAGAAAGTTAGTGAGAAACAGCAACATTGTTTTTTCAGAGAAATATGCAAAAGCTGTTCTACAGTAACTTTAGTGTTTCTATTAATGGAGACAATATTTGAATGTTTTGTCACAACTAAAGGGGGATAGTATAGTTCATGAATTAAACAATTAAGCGTTTTATGGTTTTTTTTTTAGTGCTGGGCAAGTTAACACATTATTTTTGCGTTAACGCATTAATGAACACGTATGAGCCGCCCTCGTCCCGTGCTTTAAGTGGACCGCTACGCTCATTTGGACATCTGTTTTAATAGAGGTTTTAATCCTTTTCCTTCACAATGCACGCTTCCTAATTCGTCCCACCGAGAGCAGAGACTACATTACCCATACACCCTTGATTTTTACAAGTGAAAAGCGCACAACTCAACTGAACGTGGCCGAAGAGGGTGTTTGAAACGCACAAGAACTGCATTCACATGCTCTGACTGTAATGAAAACTCAAGAGAGACATTTATATTGTTTATATTGTTATAATGTTATGATTGAGGCTCTGGACATAACTTGTTTTTCTTTAACAAACTAAACAAAATATTAATGCTCTGGCAGTGGCAAATATTTTTGGTTTAATATTTAATTTGATTACATTAATGTTTAGGTTGAGATTTACAAGAACTATTTTAACTGCTACTAACCTTTAACTGCTGTAAAAAGCACATTATTTGTTTAAGGTGTTGTTTAAAGTGCAAACCAAATGTTATTGCACTTTTGTTCATATAGCAGTTCTTTCAAAATAAAAGTATGCAGTACACAAATTTTTAATTCATTATTAAATTTTGTGTATAATGCGATTAATCGCGATAAATTACAGAACATTGTGCGATTCATCACGATTAAACGCTTTAATCGTTGCCCAGCATTATTTTTTTTAAATAAAAAGAATCCTGCTTTTATCTTGATCTAAATGTTAAATGTGGACTTGTTTTTGAATGTGTTGAGTTTGATCAACGTGACGCAGCTGTGGGACTCAAAGATTAGTGACGTGAGTCTGGAATAAGACCAGGTCAAAGGTCGATTCAGAGCCATTTATAGTGAGTCACTTTACAAATGTTTAGAGCCAACAATAAGGCTAATAACTCTCTGTTTATGTCAGTCCTGATTAGAGAAGAGAGGCAGAAGGCAGGGGTCACAGGTCAGGCACAGCCTTAATATCTGTAAGAACTAAACCACATAAACGCTATTTTATCATCATTAAATACAAAGGACACAGTTCTTATTGGTATTAAAATCTCTGGTGGTTCATAGTCGTGTAATGATTAGAGCGAAAAGAGTCCATTCTTAATCTTTATTTCTTTTAAATGTGATAAAGGTCTGTGTCCAAAGCATAGGCAGACTATTGCAAGCATATCCACAGAACGTATTTGGAGTAGGAGGTGTTAAGAAAAATGATACAATTGCTTCTATTAATTAATAATCAATAATTAATTTAGCTGATATTTGTCCGGCTGAACATTAGCTGTAAAAAGTCAACAACACTGGGCTGAACACTGAGAGAACAGTTTGAAAAAGTTTGTCTAGTGTTATTCAGCTGAGTTCTGAGAAACAGTTCTAATGGTTTATCTCATTCTGCACAAAACATTTAACATTCACACAATTTACACACCCTTCCTCCTCTGAGAAGACACGTGCTCACAAACAAAGAAGAAGACTGTAATTGTTTTAAAAAACTATTCATTGGGGGGCGTGGTTATGACTCCGAGCTGAGTGCACGTGTTTTTGTGAGCTCTTGGTGTTATTTGATTAAAATCCTGTATATCATCCGCCTTTTTTGTTTCTATAAGTTCACTTTGTTTCACGAACGTTTTGAGGCGAACTAACAATCAAAATGCCTTTGAAAAAACCCAAAACAAAGCTAAAATTTGACCCTTCGCCACTCAAGGAACAAGATGACGAAAGGGATGCTAGCAGTGTGGCTAGCTCAACAGATAACGTATGCAGCGCTCCCCAATCAGAAGAAATGTCTATCAACACCGGTCAGAATCTGGATGTGATTCAAAAGCTAGATGTGATGAGAAGTGACTTCGCAATAAAGATCGATGGCGTTCTTAATGTGATTCACTTTCTCACCACTTTCTCCCTTACTCTTCGTATTATCCATGGAACCACTAGCAATAGCAACTAGATCACACCCTGGAATTCGGGGTATTCATACAGATGTTACGGAACACCGTGTTGCCTTATATGCTGATGAATCCATTGTATTTTTTCCAGAGCTTGAAAAATCAATACCTTCCCTTTTAAAGCTTATGGACCTGTTCGGTATTTTTTCTGGTTTTAAAGTAAACAAAAAGAAATCTTCAATTTTGGTTCTTAATGAACAAGAGAGAATTAATCCAAAAGTAGTACACCCCTTTGTTAATGCTGTTAATGGTTTTGATTACCTAGGAATTAAGATAACCCCCAAAATAAGTTCCCTTAGTTCAGCTAACTTTGAACCTTTATTGTTGAAGGTGTCTGAAGAGACGACTAGATGGAGGACACTACCCCTGTCTTTAATGGAAAGAATAAATGTAATCAAGATGAACATTTTACCAAGATTTTTTTTTATGTCTTTCAGTCGTTACCACTTGCCCCTCCTTCTGCTTTTTTCCCAAAAGTGAGAAAGCTTAGAGAGTAAGTGGGAAACAAACACTACGAGGCTGTTCGGCCTTAAATACTCCAAAATGGATTTAAGACAAATGTTTAGTCAGTTTAAGACAGTTCAAGAACTTAAGGACCCTCAAGGCCGCGGCATAATGCACTTTTAAATGTTCCTCTTTTTACTAAAGTGGTCTCCACTGGGCGCAGTGGCTCAGGCGGAACAGCGGTCGTCCTATAACTGAAAGTTGGAGGTTTAATTCCCGCTCTCCCAGTTCATACTGTTGTGTCCTTGGGAAAGACACTTTATTTTTTATTTTTATTATTACATCAACCATACAGCAGCCATTCCACACCTACGGACTCTCGACCATCACCAAATACATTCAGCAAACATTCTTACACATTCATTCACCAGAGCCACAGGGTTAAGTGTCCTGCCCAAGGACACAATGACAGTATGAACTGTGGGGAGAATGGGAATCGAACTGCCGACCTTCTGGACGACCGCTCTATCACTGAGCCACATAACCCACATGAATAGACAACGACAAAATTAGACAAATTAGTGTAGCAGATCAGTTTCCAGAATTCCACCCCCACAGTAACCTCTGTTGTAAGACTAAAGAAGTCTCCAGGATTAACAGCTTTGTTTTCACCATCGGCCTTCAGAGACAAGCCTGTATCTGGAGCCTGAAAGTTAACACTGTTTTCTTTCAGATAAAATGATGGCCAAAGTGTTTTGTTATGGACAAGAAATGTTATTAATGACTTTGCTTTTTGCTTTCACAAGAAGTGGAACGTGGGTCCACCAGGCACCAGGGTCAAAGGTGACTCAGGACCAGTACCTCCCCCCTGTCTTTTAACCATAAACTTTTGGAGATTGTTGTTTCAGCCGGACTCAAGGACCCCCTTTCTTTACCGAGAGCGCTTTATTTCCATCCTGATTGACAGTTGAATGCTTTTGATTCTAACATCCAAGAATGATCAAAGACCGCCCCTGGTGGTCAAATGGACGAATGACTCAATCCAATCATCAAACACAATTTCGTAATTATTGCATTAAAGGAAAATGTATTTTTGATATTGTGTTGTCTATACTGTTCTCTTCCAGGACACAGAGTTGTGACCAAATAACTCCCTTTATGGTTTATGGTTTCCGTTTTGTTTTAAATAAAATGTAATCAATGTTTCAACAATATTCTAAATATTCATAATACTCTACTTTTCTTTGTATAATCCTACAAGTACAAATGTTTTTGGTGTGTGTTATGAAAATATGGTGAAACAAAAGGAATGTTTTAAAAAAAACTTTAGTTTAACTCCGTTTAAATGTCCCAAGCAATTTCCCCTTCCGCTGGAAGATAGTGATGGAAAGTTTGGATCATTTTACTGACTCAGTTCTTTAAGTCTCGTTCAGTAAAATGAACAATTCTTTTTTCAAGTCATTTCGTTCATTTCAGCAGAATCTAATTAAAATGTTAAATTTTTCAACACATTTAGTACTTTTGGAATAAAAACTATAATAACCATAAGCTAATGCAGCCATGGTCAAACTTTGAAAAATAAATTATAAATTCATTGCAGCTTACTTCAGGCAGAGAGTTCAACTCACCTCTTAATCCAAATAGTTTTTTTCCTTTGTCACTTCATATTTAGCTAATCACGTCTGTTCCCTGGAAAGTTTAGTTCACCTCTCGTGTCTTTGAGCCGTTAGTTCCGTCAACATGTCTGGTCTGGGCCGTGACAGCCTCATGTAGCTGTAGCTAATACATCCGTCCGTCCGGAAACAGAAAGGAACTATTCATCTCCCGAGTCTCTGAGTCGTTCATTCAAGTCCCAGAGGCTGAACGCAGAAACAGAAAGACTCGTTCATCTCCCGAGTCTCTGAGTCGTTCATTCAAGTCCCCGTAGGCTGAACGCAGAAACAGAAGGACTCGTTCATTTCATGAGTCAGTCTTTGGGTCTGAGTCTCGTTCTTTTGTCACGCATTAGATACAGAAATAAGTTAATACATACATATATTTCACATAACTGTATAAACAAACGCAATTCTTTTATTTTTTTACTTTTACAGTTATGTGATGCGTTTCTGGCCTCAAATTGTATCTTTATATTTTTCTTATCCGGGGAAATCACTGATAAAGCAAAGATTAAGACTTTACAGTGGATTCTAATCTTAGGTAATAATTTTAGTTTTAGTTTATTATAGTTTAATAATAAAAAAAACAAAGTGGCACTAACATTTAACACTAAAAATAGACTGACAGGAACAAATGGAACTTTTTAAATTTTCAGATAATGTTTATTGCAGATATATTTTGATAACTTTATAATAATTCCTAAACATAATACAATACAGTCAATAATACGAGTGTAATGATGTTGCGAGAGACTGAAGCGGTCACGTGACAAAAGAACGAAACTCAGACCCAAAGACTGACTCATGAAATGAACGAGTCCTTCTGTTTCTGCGTTCAGCCTACGGGGACTTGAATGAACGACTCAGAGACTCGGGAGATGAACGAGTCCTTTCTGTTTCCGGTAACTGCATACTCTTTCTCTTTGGGGCTGGGACTTGGTGAACGAACGACTCGGGAAATGAACGACTCCTTTCTGTTTCCTGTATGAGATGTGGCGGAATGCGCATGCGCGGGTCTACACAAAAGTGAACGACTCGCTCTCTGAGATGACTCGTTGTTTCCGAGTCATATTAAAAGACTCGTTCAAAAAGAACAAATCGTTCATGAACGACTCATCACTACTGGAAGAGTGCATAGGACACGCCCCGGCCAAAGTTGAGGAAAACTGGCTGCTAGCCAAACATCACTCTCTTCCTGCTTGACCACCATCGCCAAAGCTTCGAGCCTCGTGTAAGCACGAGTAAAAACTTTCTTTGTTCTAAGGACCGTGCCTGCTAAAGCGTTTGCTCTTCCCAAAAGAGCGCGCGCAGAAGCAAGTTTTTAACCAGCAAAGCAACAGCTGACAACCTTGGTGTGGAACGCTTCATCAGTAAGCGACGAACTTTCTGGAGAACATTCAGGACGCTCGGACCGCTGATAGCGACCCACCGAACCGAGCCAGCCCCGCTGACTACAGAGTAAGTCCGCACGTGACACAACAGCCTTGGTGTCGTTAAATGTCCTCTGCCCAAAACTGCCATCTCCTCCTCCGTTAAAAGTCACTTTGTTAAATTTCATCATTTAGATTAACATGTCTAAACATTCCTTTGGTTCACAAACCATCTGAAAGCAAATATTTATCCCTGTATTTATCCCTGTGTTCATTCCTGTGTCTTGTCAATTCCTTTCCCTGTTCCAATGTTATTTACCATTATAGGTCTGTGTAATTTTTAATAAAATCCCATAAAAGACATTGATGCTTCTCTGTTTATATTAATAAATGTTCGAAAACAAGAAGAATTCTCTTCCTTTTAGATTAATGAGACTAGCTTAAACAGTTTCTTTGGACCTGTCGAAAATCAAAGTGGTGCCCCTTTTAATCAGAAATTAGTTTTAATAAATTAATATTAATATCAACTAACCAACTAACCTCTGCACGTGAACGAGTCTTTCAGAACCATGTACAATATCTGCTCAGAACCATCTATTTTCTGAAATGATTTAAATAAGAACATTATTTCTTGGCCTTCACAAAGCACTTGATCGACTCCTGAGGCACTTTTACCTTAAAACACACGTCACAGTGAAGACATGCAGTGCTTCTGTGCTTCGTTTACTCCTGTTTTACTTCAGCGTTTGTTGGAACTGTTTCAGAAAAGGCTACATTTCAAAACTTGTCTAATTTGAAGCAGACTATTGTCATTTTCCACAGATGAGGGTCTGTAAACCCGGTTTCTTAAAGAAACACCCTCAACATGACTTTAATCTTGTCCAAACGTTTTTGTGCAAATAAGTAAAAACAAGGTCTTAAATGGCTGAAATAAAAATGTGGATATGTTCAGGTTGACTCAAAGATGGAGCGTGTTGTTTATGAAGACATCTGACAAAACTGCAGTTTCAGTTCCACGCTCGTAGAAGGAAATGTAAATATCACGTCAGATGCACTTTCTTTTATATTTTATTGTTTTGTTTTTTTACACTCCAAACTGATCAAATACAGAATTAAAACACAAATAATAAAACAAAAAGGATTATGTTGTACAGTTACAGAAGAACATTTTTGTTTAAAAGGACGACGTGTCATTTACTGTGATGTTGTTTTTCTGTTTCATTTTCTAAAGTACATCTGGAAAACCAAACGGACAAAAATGTTTGTGTTACTTTTTAAAGCACAATATATTTCAGATACAGATTCAAATTTAATACAATCAACGATGGACCCATCTCTAAAGTCACGTTTCCATTGAGGGGTACAGCCCAGTTTGGTTCAAGTAACTCCTGAAGAGGCTTGTGCAGGAAACAATAAACTAAAGAATATTGTTTCTGGTTTATGACCATCTTTCTGAAGAATTCACAAACGTCCTACGTTTTAGAGACTCACAATATTACTTCTGCTTTTAGCTCCACCTTTTACTGGACCTCAGTTTGAACCTCCGACGAGGACTGACCACTGTCGTCTTTAAATGTATTTCTCCAGCTCACTACTCCCCCTACTGGAGAGAAGTAGAGTTCAACCATTATCAAAAACATATAAAGTTCACATATCATTATCAAGTCATAAATACAAACAACCCTTAAACAATTACAGCCAAAAACATGAGCAAAATAAATGTCTTTACAAACTTAAATAAAAGTACATTAACACAAGTTCACACTTATATTATTGACACTAAACTCAAACCCAACACCTTTTAGTTTCCTTAACTCCTAATAAACTTAACCTAAAGCACATTGTGAACACATTTAACCTGGCGTAATTTTCTCCTTTAAACCAGTTAAAATTCAGATTATTACCACAAATAACAGCTTTACTAACATTATTTGCAACAACAGGTCAATACAGTGTCTACAGATGTGTCTAAGCTAATGACCACATTGTTTTTAAACAATACAAACAAAATTATTCTTCTCTTTAGGCGGTCTTTTGACCCACTTATTGTTGCCTCCTTTCTGCACGGCTCCAGAGACGTTACAGTCGTTGGATCCAGCGTCTTCCCAGTTACTGTAGACGACCCACTCACCGTTGCCCCAGACCCAGGTCTCCAGAAAGCAGGAGTAGAACAGTCCCACCCAAACAGACTCAGTGTTGGCCTTCTTGGCTCTCTCCTGGACCATCCTCTGCAGGTGTTCGTCCGTTATCCAAGCCAGGTCGTAGTGGTTCTGTCTGCAGTAAAACAGAGCTTCCTCCCAGGTCTTGTTCTGTTCAATCAGGATCATGTGGTCTGTCGAGAGAGGAAGAGGAAGACTGTGTTGGTGACAAGTGTTGGGTTTGGTGAGAAGATATTTTAAACCAGTGTTGTAGTGAAGCCCACATTAACTGAGACCAAGACAACTCCAAGACTTTCTTTTATTCTGGATGTGTACTTTTTGTTGAGTTTGTTTAAAGACTTGTTTCCACTCGACTGGTACAGTTCAGGTCACTTTAGGAAACAAGTAGTGTTTCTATTTAAGATGTCAATCAAACTAACAGTAGGTTTTTTAAAAACTTGTGTTGATAATTAATAATACAAAGAGCAGAGTAAAGCCTGTATGAGGCTGCAGCAGATAACGTGAGACGGTGCATAATTATTAGGAAAGTTGTATTTTTGAGGATTCGTTTTGTTATTGTACAACTACAGTGCTCTTGGTCAATCCAAAATGTTAACAAACCCTCAAACCTAAGTAGTTTAAGTGAAGTGTTGGCTTTCTTAAGAGAATTTCTACATGTACACCATTATTAGGCAACTATTATTGTGCAGAATTATTATGCAACTAAATGAAAAACAAAGATTTTCCCATCTCACTTGTTTATTTTCATCTGTTAAAGTGAGAACAATAAATAAACTCAAAATTTTACAAATAAACATTTCTAAAATACATAAAAAAAGAACTCAGTGATTAATATAGCCCCCCTTCTTTTCAATAACAGTCACAAGCCTTCCATTCTTGGAGTCAGTCAGTTTGTTGATCAGGTCAGAATCAACCACAGCCTCCCAGACACTGTTCAGAGGTGTACTGTTTACCTTCACTGGAAATGTCCTGCTTAAGAAGGGCCCAGAGGTTCTCAAAAGGGTTTAAGTCAGGTGTCATTAACTTTTCATCTTGCGTCTTTTCTTCTCTTGACTATTTGCTACAAAACGTTTGATGGTTCTGTGATCACAACACAATATCTTAGATATTTCAAGAGTGCTACATCCCTGTGAAAGACTTTTTTATTTATTTTTTTACTATTTTTGACTTTTCAGTCTTTTCAGACTCTTCAGAGTCAGTTAAATTTCTTTTTTGGCCCAAATTTTCCTGAGGAGAAGAATCTGTCTAATAATTATGCCCACCTTGATACAGGGCGTTAATCTCCTTAGGCCACACCCTCCTCGTTACACACATACACATCACCTGATATGCATTAAATCCAATGAGGATTCAAGTTTAGAGCTTGTAGTTGGAAATTATGGATTAAATGATGATATGGTCAAAATAATCACTTGCCTAATAATTGTGCACACAGTGTACAGTCAAAGCTGCACCAATTTCAATAATTTAGGGACTCAATATTTAATGTCACCACTTCTGCTTCAATGTAATGTAGAAAAGAAATGTGTCGTTTTAATTAATAAAGCAAGAGCCGTACCACCTCGACTCTGGAAACAGTAACTAATAAAAGTTGCTTCCAATACAAGCTAGTTTTATTCATGGAATATGTCAGCCCTGCGACTAACTGGTCCTTGTCCAGGTTGTACCCGCCTCAGGCCCAAAGCTGTGACGTGCAGCTTGACGGCGCTGCCACAAAACTAACAAACAAATGAGCCCAGTCCTTCAGGACACGATGATTCTTGCACTAATATTGAAACAACAGTTTTTGGAACATGTGAGGACCTTATCCAAACAGTTTAAAGTGAAGTTAAAGTACAGAGTACGAGGCTTCAGCTCCAGAATTGTTTCGAATAATTGTTTCAGCCCATTTGTAAAATAGATTAAAGCATGTGCAGGTGTTTTCTTCCTTTAGCAGCATAATGTTATGAGCCTTCTATTGTTCTAGTGACGAGCAAACCTGCTTCAGAATGAAGCTTGACCACACTAATTAAAGATCTTTTATATTTTTCAAAACATAGATCTAAGCCCTGACCTCAGAGAAGGGCCACTGCCCTTAACTATCAACATTTCATACAAAGGCCTGTAAAGAGGCTAAAGCTGGAGACTTTAGCACTTGGGTAATGAGCTGCTCAGCCTCTACATCTCCGACATAAAGATTGTAGTGAGCTATTGTTTTTGGGTATTTACTGTATTTGTAAGATTTTTTTTACTTTAATACATTATACAGTATATAGTGCTTTATTACAGTCTTACATTTGATTCATGAAATTTATTTTCAGTGAAAATGGTCTTTAGCTTCTCTGCAGCAGCGAGAGCAAATACCTGAAAACAAGCCGAGCTACAGAGGAGCTGAAGGAGGTATTGTATGTGTAAAAGTTAAATGTGGTTTAACGGTAAGTATAACTCAAAACCAAGTCAAGACCAGACCAGTGTACGTTCCTTCAGAAGAGGTCCCAGAGACAGTTGAAAACGTCCAAACTTAGACTAAGTCCAAACAAATGGAGCGTTAGAGTCCAATCTGATCCCAGTGAGGCTCATCTACGTCCCAGACAAGACAAACATATTTCAAAAGTGGTCTCTAGTCTCACTACAACACTATTAAAAAACTTACTGTCGTAGCAGATGAAAGGATTCTTCTCTGAACAATTGGCATTCATCCATTTGTTGTCATCTCCGAGCTTGGCGCAGTTATTTTTTTGTTGAGTTGTATCACATAAAACATTATAATTTCCAGTTGCTTTCCAGTTTCTGTAAGAAGAGTTGCTTCCATCTGACCAGCCCCAAGTGTCTCTGAAAAGGCCAATCCAAGGCTGTTCTGTTCCTATTGTTATGATAAACGCTGGGTCTTTAAACTGGTCCAGTCCACTGACCAGGTCGGTGTAGTCTTTTCTGCAGAACTGCACAGCCTCAAACCAGGTTTTCTTCTCATTAATCAGTGTATAGTTTTTAGTTGAATTGTCTGTATAGAAAGTACATGTTTAGAAATTAATTATGAGCATTACTGTAGGAGGAACAGAGAAACCCTAAACAGCAGGAGGAAAAAAATAAAAATGTAGATACTTCTAAAAATGCATTATCTATATCATATCATATTATTTTTACTTTGCCTTTCAGAGGCAATAATGAGAAGAAAAAAATAAAAACTAACTTAGAAATTGATACTAAATATTTTTTATCCTGTCTTTCATTAACAGAAGACAAATATTTGCACAAAATCTTCTTTTTCTCTTGTTGTTCAGGCCGTAAAGGAATTTTACAATTATTATTATTATTATTATTATTATTATTATTATTATTATTTGAAAAATAGCTTAATTGAGCCCAGAGTGTGTGTCGCAGCCCTTTAGAGACAGTCTCATGTAAGAAAACGTTCATTAGAAAGCTGATTGGTGGTGTATATTTTAAGAGAAAAACCAACAACAAAAAAATAATCTTGTTCCAAATTCATGTTTTTAAATTAAAGTCTGATTTATTTCTGTTTAAAATATTCTAACATTAAGGGAGAGTACCTCTCCTGCTTATTTTAATGATTTTATTTTTACAGAATCACAAAATAAATTTGATAAAACTGATGTAACTTTACTTAATGTGGGTTCTTTTGTTCCATGAGGCTGGTTTTCTCAAACCAGGTTTAAACCTTAATGATCTCTGGGCGAGTGCAGTAAACGGCCAATAGTGTTTAAGCTGGAAAAAAGGAGGCGGGGCATTTTGGCTACAGGAACAGGAAGTGACATAATATTAGGAAACACTTAAAAGCTCACAATGAAGGTAAGACTGGTTAAAAAACTCCTGTTGTTTAAGTTTAAATGCGATGTACAAACAAACTCTTGAGGGGTTTGGAAAAATGGAGAATAAACTGACCCTGATTCTACATCTTTTTTATTTTTTAATTGTTGTTGTTTTACTGTAAATAAATAAATATTGTTTATTTTATCTGATTCTTGTAAAAGAGTTTAACATCTATTCATTTATTTTTTCTTCTTATGTGACTTAAAGACTGAAAGTGTTAGAAACATTCAATTTATAGATATTTTTATTCATAAAAATAAAGATAATAGCTTGTTCACTCACCATAGCAGATAATAGAACGATTGGTGCAACAGGGGACATCATACCATTTGTAGTTTGCAGTAACACAATTTTCGTTTCCTCCGGCGTCATTTGGTTCCCCATTGTCCCATTGTGCTTTACTCTCACTGTACTCCTGTCCAGGCAGAGACCAGTGCCATGTTTTGCTTTCGGGTTCGTGTTTAGAGTTGTTTTTGTTGTAAAGCCCAATCCAAGCATTTCTACAATAGTTTTCTTCTTCACAGATCTGTTTCATGTCCATCATGTTGTTGAATGTCACCAGGTCGGTGTAGTGCTGTCTGCAGAACGCTCGGGCATCATCCCAGGTTTTACTCTCATTAATAAAGTGGAACTCATGGTTGTGGCACATTGTGAAAAAACACAGACCTAGAAAGTTAAAAATACAACAGTGTAGATAAATGTTACAGAGATAAATAAAAATCTGAAATGTGACTGACTCACTGATCAGAACGAGCAGTGACAGACTCTGATCCATCTTCAACTGAAAAGAGAAAATGTAAAGTTAAACCTGGTTTGACTTCATTAAAGACACTTCTTACATGAGACTCATTCAAAACCTCAAACAGTCACAGATTAAGACTAAATCTGCACTTTCATGGGATTTCTGCAAAATACACATTTATAAACCTTCACTATATTTAGTTACATTAATAAAGTGTTGTTGGGTCAGTGGGTCACAGAGTGTGTTACGTTAAATACAGAGGATAAATACAGTTTTAATGTTAGATTAAATTATTTGTGAATAGTTTTCTGTTGCCGTTATGACAGAAGGAGACCTGTTTAAGTTGTTGACAAGATTGTGAAGCTGTTTTATTTTAAAAACTTTGATAAAAAAGTGGTTCATAACAAAATGATGAGGCACTAAACTAATTAATACCACAATATTTATTTTAGTGACTTCCAGGCTCCATGTTTTAAAAAAAGTTGCATTGTTTTAAACCTCAGCAGGTTTACTGTAATCTTTCTCAAACTAAAAACTAAAACTAGTATAAACTTTATCTAAGAAAGCTATTATTGAAAAATCTCAAAAGTTAGGTTTCTCCACAACTTCACAGTAATAATCAACATTTGACATAACGACTGC
This sequence comes from Perccottus glenii, assembly GCA_024416835.2. Lineage (NCBI taxonomy): Eukaryota > Metazoa > Chordata > Actinopteri > Gobiiformes > Odontobutidae > Perccottus > Perccottus glenii. The sequence continues at coordinate 2,360,582 of CM044553.2, forward strand.
AATATTTCACTGTATATCTAAAATAATTGTTTTTCTTAATGTTAAACAAAAAAATGTGTTTAAACCTCAGGTATCGTTAGAACATTTTAATCTAATGTCAGTCACACACACTATTCATATAAAACAACTCATTTTTTATCTGTATGCCGATTCTCTGTATGTATGTACTGTACATGTGGAAATTGACAATAAAGCAGACTTTGACTTTGACTTTGACTTTTTGTGTGTTTTTTTAATAAATAACAGTGACTTAAATTAAACTGGCATTTAAAGGGTTAAAATCAAATGATTGAATATTCTCTGTTTTTTAACAGATATATAAAACAGAACTGTAACCTCTTCATTCTTGATGATCAGTTAAACGCCAGCACCACCCAGTCCTGTAGATTCATCCTCTACAACATTAGGAAAATTAGACCTTTCCTATCAGAGCACTAAATCCTAGTCCAGGCTCTTGTCTTGTAAACCTCTGCAGATGATCCAGAATGCAGCAGCAAGAGTGGTCTTTAATGAATCCTCTATTCATTAGGTTACATTGGCTCGACCACCTCTGGTTCTGCAAATACCTCCACTCACTGGTACAAAATCACTCTCACGCCTTCTCTGGATCTGTTCCACATTGGTGGAATGATCTACTGCTGCTACAAGATCAGCAGATTCTGTAGCCATCTTTAAAAAAACACATCTCTTCTGTCAACACCTGACTGACAAACACTGAGTTCTACTTCCTTTCTATCGATTCCTTTCTTCTTATCCGCTTTGGATAAAAGCGTCTGTAAATGACTAAATGTAAATGTAAATCTACATTGGTTTAAGAGATTTATGCAGAGAAAATATTGATAGGCTATTTTATGATCTCCACAGGGTTTAAGAAACAAGTGCAAAAATAAACCAGAGAAAATGTTCCTCAACAATAGTTTTTAGCTTCTTGTCATATTGTATTGTCTATTCTAAAATTCAAACATTAATAAAAGCACTCACCTTCTTCAGGAAGTTCATGAGAACAAACACTTTTCAGTGAATAGCTGTACTACAATAGCTGTTGTGTGTCATTTCAAAACACAATATTTGAATTTGTTTTCTTCAAATACAAACACAACATAATGCATTTGAGTTTTATCTTTTTACTACTGTTTACTACTCTACAGATATGTATCATAACTCTGAGTCCTGACACATCCAGAAATACTCTGTTGATAAAGCAATAGTGGCTTGTATCAAAGACAAATACAGAAGCCTCAGAGAGTTTTTATTAATGGAGCAAAGAAAACTGTCACTTGACAGTATTTATCCACATTTTATGTTGCCTCCCATTTCTCTGTTAATGTTTTTCTGTTTCTTTGTTAAAAATGATAAATGGCATGCATTTATATAAATAAAGCTTTTTGGCACCTTTCTCGGGCACCCAAGGCGCTTTACATCGTGCTTCCACTCGCCCCATTCACACACATTCATATCTGACGGGGGGAGTACATTCATACGCTAGTGCTACGGACACTGAAGAAAGGTGGGTTAAGTGTCTTGCCCAAAGTCTGTCCGTCGAGCCGTGTCCCTCACAGTTTCTCTTCTCACTCTGCTCTTTCAGGATAAAGATTAAAGAGGAATATGCCAAGAACCTCTCCAAGTTGTCTCTGAGCCCTCTGGCGGCGCAGGAGGAAGGGTGAGCAGCAGAACACACACTCAGAGGCTTCTCACAGACCAATCAAGAGGAAGAGACACTACATTTACAAACTCTGACTCCTGATTGGTCAGTTTAATTTAAAAACCTGCTCAAATCCACCTAAAACCTGTAAAAACAGTCTAAACATTGTGAGTCTAAACTCTGACGTCGTCCTCGCTGCAGGACTCTAGGGGAGGCCTGGACGCAGCTGAAGAAGAGTCTTCACGATGAAGCCGAGGTGCACCTGAAGTTTTCCAACAAGGTACACTTCACAAACGTCACAGCAGGAACATTTAAACATAAAGACATGAAGACATGAAGTGTGTTCTGTGTGTGTGTTGTGTGTGTGTGTGTGTTCTGTGTGTTGTGTGTGTGTTCTGTGTGTTGTGTGTGTGTTCTGTGTGTCTGTGTGTGTTGTGTGTGTGTTCTGTGTGTCTGTGTGTGTTGTGTGTGTGTGTGTGTTGTGTGTATGTGTGTGTGTGTGTGTGTGTTGTGTGTGTTGTGTGTGTGTGTGTTGTGTGTGTGTTCTGTGTTGTGTGTGTTGTGTGTTATGTGTGTGTGTGTGTGTGTGTGTGTTGTGTGTTTGTTGTGTGTTGTGTGTATGTTGTGTGTGTGTTCTGTGTGTGTTCTGTGTGTGTTGTGTATGTGTTGTGTGTGTTGTGTGTTGTGTGTGTGTTGTGTGTGTTGTGTGTTTGTGTGTTATGTATGTGTGTTGTGTGTGTGTGTGTTGTGTATGTGTTTTCTGTGTGTTTATGTGTGTGTTGTGAGTATGTGTGTGTGTGTATGTGTTGTGTTTGTGTGTGTGTGTTGTGTGTGTGTATGTGTGTTTTGTGTCTGTGTTGTGTATTTTGTGTATGTGTTGTGTGTTGTTTGTATGTGTGCTGTGTGTATTTGTGTGTGTGTGTTGTATGTGTATTTGTTGTGTGTATGTGTGTGTGTTGTCTGTGTGTTGTGTGTGGTGTGTGTGTGTGTGTGTGTGTGTGTGTTGTCGTGTGTTGTGTGTGTGTTGTGGTGTGTATGTGTGGTGTGTTGTGTGTTGTGTGTATGTGTGTGTGTAAGTGTGTTGTCTGTGTGTTGTGTGTATGTGTGTTGTGTTGTGTGTGTGTGTTGTGTGTTGTGTGTTTGTTGTGTGTTGTGTGTATGTTGTGTGTGTGTTCTGTGTGTGTCTGTGTGTGTTCTGTGTTGTGTGTGTGTTGTGTATGTGTTGTGTGTGTTGTGTGTTGTGTGTGTTGTGTGTGTTGTGTGTTTGTGTGTTATGTATGTGTGTTGTGTGTGTGTGTTGTGTGTATGTTTTCTGTGTGTTATGTGTGTGTTGTGAGTATGTGTGTGTGTGTGTATGTGTGTGTGTGTGTGTGTTGTGTGTGTATGTGTGTTTTGTGTATGTGTTGTGTGTTGTTTGTATGTGTGCTGTGTGTTGTGTGTGTGTGTGTGTGTTGTATGTGTTGTTGTGTGTGTGTGTATGTGCGTGTTGTGTGTATGTGTTTTCTGTGTGTTATTTGTGTGTGTTGTGCGTCTGTTGTGTGTGTGTTGTATGTGTGTTGTGTGTATGTGTGTATGTGTGTTGTGTGTTGTGTGTTGTGTGTGTGTGTTGTGTGTTGTCTGTGTGTTGTGTGTTGTGTGTGTGTGTGTGTGTGTGTGTGTGTTGTGCGTGTGTTGTGTGTGTGTTGTGTGTATGTGTGGTGTGTTGTGTGTTGTGTGTATGTGTGTGTTGTGCATGTGTTGTCTGTGTGTTGTGTGTGTGTGTGTGTGTGTGTGTGTGTGTGTTGTGTTCTTTTGTGTGTTGTGTGTGTGTTGTGTGTTTGTTGTGTGTGTGTGTATGTTGTGTGTGTGTTGTGCGTGTGTGTGTGTGTGTTGTGTGTATGTGTGTGTGTTGTGTGTTGTGTGTAATGTGTTGTCTGTGTGTTGTGTGTATGTGTTGTGTGTGTGTTGTGTGTTCTTTGTGTGTTGTGTGTGTGTTGTGTGTTTGTTGTGTGTGTGTATGTTGTGTGTGTTGTGTGTGTGTTCTTGTGTTGTGTGTGTTGTGTGTTGTGTGTGTGTTGTGTGTTTGTGTGTTATGTATGTGTGTTGTGTGTGTGTGTTGTGTATGTGTTTTCTGTGTGTTATGTGTGTGTGTGTGTTTGTGTGTGTTATGTGTGTGTTGTGATGTGTGTGTGTGTGTGTGTGTGTTGTGTGTGTGTGTGTATGTGTGTTGTGTGTATGTGTGCGTGTGTGTGTGTGTGTGTGTGTTGTGCGTGTGTTGTATGTTTGTTGTGTGTATGTGTGTGTTGTGCGTGTGTTGTGTGTATGTGTTTTCTGTGTGTTATTTGTGTGTGTTGTGCGTGTGTTGTGTGTTTGTTGTGTGTGTATGTTGTATGTGTGTGTGTGTATGTGTGTATGTGTGTTGTGTGTGTGTGTGTTGTGTGTGTTGTGTGTTGTATGTGTGTTGTGTGTATGTGTGTTGTGAGTATGTGTGTTGTGTGTATGTGTGCTGTGTGTTGTGTGTGTGTGTTGTATGTGTGTTGTGTGTATGTGTGTGTGTGTGTGTTGTGTGTTGTGCGTGTGTTGTATGTTTGTTGTGTGTATGTGTTTTCTGTGTGTTATTTGTGTGTGTTGTGTGTGTTGTGTGTGTGTTGTGTGTGTGTGTGTATGTGTGTTGTGTGTATGTGTGTTGTGTGTTGTGTGTGTGTGTGTGTGTGTGTGTGTGTTGTGCGTGTGTTGTCTGTGTGTTGTATGTTGTGTGTGTGTTGTATGTGTGTTGTGTGTATCTGTGTTGTGTATGTGTGTGCGTGTTGTGTGTGTTGTGTGTGTGTATGTGTTTTCTGTGTGTTATGTGTGTGTTGTGTGTTTGTGTGTTATGTGTGTGTTGTGAGTATGTGTGTTGTGTGTGTTGTCTGTGTGTTGTGTGTGTTGTATGTGTGTTGTATCTGTGTTGTGTGTTGTGTGTGTTGTGTGTGTATGTGTGTGTGTTGTGTGTATGTGTTTTCTGTGTGTTATGTGTGTGTTGTGTGTTTGTGTGTTATGTGTGTGTTGTGAGTATGTGTGTTGTGTGTGTGTTGTGAGTATATGTGTTGTGTGTGTTGTGTGTTGTATGTGTGTGTATGTGTGTTGTGTTGTCTGTGTGTGTTGTGTGTTTTTTGTCTGTGTTGTGTATGTTGTGTGTGTGTGTGTGTTGTGTGTGTGTTGTGCGTGTGTTGTGTGTATGTGTGTTGTGTGTATTTGTGTTGTGTTGTGTGTTGTGTGTTGTATGTGTGTTGTGTTGTGTGTATGTGTGTTGTGTTGTCTGTGTGTGTGTATGTATGTGTGTTTTGTCTCTGTGTTGTGTATGTTGTGTGTGTGTTGTGTTGTATGTGTGTGTGTGTATGTGTGTGTTGTCTGTGTGTGTGTATGTGTGTTTTGTGTCTGTGTGTGTATGTTGTGTGTGTGTGTGTGTGTATGTGTGTTGTGTTGTGTGTTGTCTGTGTGTTGTGTGTGTGTATGTGTGTTTTGTGTCTGTGTTGTGTATGTTGTGTGTATTTGTGTTGTGTTGTGTGTGTGTGTTGTCTGTATGTGTGTTGTGTTGTCTGTGTGTGTGTGTGTGTGTTGTGTGTATGTGTGGTGTGTTTGTGTTGTGTATGTGTGTGTTGTGCGTGTGTTGTCTGTGTTTTGTGTGCATGTGTTTTGTGTGTGTGTGTGTGTGATGGGTATGTTGTGTGTGTGTGTGTGTGTGTGTGTGTGTGTGTGTTGTGTTGTGTTGTGTGTGTGTGTGTGTGTGTGTTGTGCGTGTGTTGCCCGTGTGTTGAATGTATTTGTGTGTGTATGTGTGTTGTGTGTGTGTGTGTGTGTGTGTGTGTGTGTGTGTTGTGTGTTGTATGTGTGTGTGTATGTGTGTGTGTGTTGTGTGTGTGTGTTGTGCGTGTGTTGTCTGTGTGTGTTGTATGTGTGTGTGTGTGTGTGTGTTGTGTGTGTGTTGTGTGTGTGTTGTGTGAGTATGTGTGTTGTGTGTGTGTTGTGTGTATGTGTGTTGTGTTTATTTGTGTTGTGTTTGAATGTGTGTGTGTTGTGTTGTGTTGTCTGTGTGTGTTGTGTGTTTGTGTCTGTGTTGTGTGTATTTGTGTTGTGTGTTGTGTATGTGTGTTGTGTGTATTTGTGTTGTGTGTGTTGTGTGTGTGTTGTATGTGTTGTGTGTATGTGTGTTGTGTGTGTGTGTGTATGTGTGTTGTGTTGTGTGTGTGTGTGTGTGTGTGAGTTGTGTGTTGTGTGTGTGTGTTGTGTGTGTGTTGTCTGTGTGTTGTGTGTGTGTGTGTTATGTTGTGTGTATGTGTTTTTGTGTGTGTGTTGTATGTGTGTTGTGTGTATGTGTGTTGTGTGTTGTATGTGTTCGTCTGTGTGTGTTGTGTGTGTGTGTGTTGTGTGTATGTGTGTTGTGTGTTGTATGTGTGTGTCTGTGTGTTGTGTGTTTGTGTGTGTGTGTGTGTGTGTGTGTTATGCGTGTGTTGTGTGTATGTGTGTTGTGTGTATGTGTGTGTGTGTATGTGTTTGTGTGTGTGATGTGTATGTTGTGTTGAGTGTTGAGTGTTGTGTGTGTGTGTGTGTGTGTGTGTTTGTGTGTGTGTGTTGTGCGTGTGTTGTCTGTGTGTTGTGTGTATGTGTGTTGTGTGTGTGATGTGTTGTGTGTGTGTTGTGTGTGTGTTGTGTGTATGTGTGTTGTGTTTGTGTTGTGTGTGTGTGTGTGTTGTGTGTGTGTGTGTGTGTGTGTGTGTGTTGTGCGTGTGTTGGTGTGTTGAATGTATTTGTGTTGTGTGTATGTGTGTTGTGTGTGTGATGTGTGTGTGTTTGTGTGTGTGTGTTGTGTGTTGTATGTGTGTGTGTATGTGTGTTGTGTGTGTGTGTGTATGTGTGTTTTGTGTCTGTGTTGTGTATTTGGTGTGTGTTGTGTGTTTTGTGTCTGTGTTGTGTATGTTGTCTGTGTGTTGTGTGTATGTGTGTTGTGTGTGTGTATGTGTGTTGTGTGTGTTTTGTGTTGTGTGTGTTGTGTGTATGTGTGTGTGTGTGTGTGTGTGGTGTGTGTGTGTGTGTGTGTGTGGTGTGTGTGTTGTGTGTGTGTGTGTGTGTGTATGTGTGTGTGTTGTGTGTGTTGTGTATATGTGTGTTGTGTGTGTATGTGTGTGTGTGTGTGTGTTGTGTGTGTTGTGAGTATGTGTGTTGTGTGTATGTGTGTGTGTGTGTGTGGTGTGTGTGTTGTGTATGTGTGTTGTGAGTATGTGTGTTGTGTGTGTGTGTGTGTGTGTGTGTGTGGGTGGTGTGTGTTGTGTGTTGTGTGTGTGTGGGTTGTGTGTGTGTGTGTGTGTGTGTGTTGTGTGTGTTGTGTATGTGTTTTGTGTGTGTATGTGTGTGTGTGTTGTGTGTGTGGTGTGTGTGTGTGTGTGTGTGTGTGTGTGTGTGTGTGTTGCGTGTGTGTTGTGAGCACACACTGCTCTGCACAACAGCACACAACAGCTGATCAGCAACAAAATACACATTTTTATTCACAAAAATAAACTGCTCTACAGCCATCATCACTGACCTAATTTCTTTATTATGTTAAACATTTCCTGCTCATTACAAGTGGAGCCTGAAGATACTTCAGCCAAACACAGTTCTAAAGCCTCACTGTTATGTGTGGCCTCTGTGGCCTGTAGGCAAATCGACCCGTTTCAATTTGCCTACAGGCCAGAGCCACGTTATTGATCCAGGTTCTTGATCACGTGGATGGACACAGAGGCTTTTAAATGTGGCTTTTACCTCAGCTTTTAACACTATTCAGCCCCACATCTTAATCAGTCGGTGTTTACATGACTTAGATTAAAGCAAGGACCTTGTGGGCCTTCTCTGACAGGACACAGAGTAAATACTGTAAATGTCAGACCCTGTCCGCAGTTCCTCCAGTTTACCACAAGGGTATGTCCTGTCACCTTTGCTTTTTATTTATTCTAACATGATTCAGAGCCAGTATAAAGACAGATTTATCCTAAAATACACAGATGATTCTGTCAAAGTAAGCCTGCTCCAGGATGGTTAAAGAAGTCATGGATCAATTGTGGATTACTTTGAAAAATGGAGTGCGAACTCTCACCTGAAGCTCGATGTATCCAAGACTAAGACATAATCATTGATTTTAGTAAGAGTGGCCCATCGTCATTTTAAGGTAGTATAAGGTAGGTAAGTAGTCAACAACAGTTAAGCATGAACTCGTTGAATATGAGGCAGTTACAGCAGTTGGGCTTTAATGTCAGTCAGGACCTATCCGACCCTTTAAACAGTCTGAGCTATAACTCTTACATAAGAATCCACACCACTATGGGCAAATAAAACAAAGCACCCTAAAAAAACTGTTGGTCTCTAGACATTGTTTTTATTATTTATACTGTACTATGTATCGTGTGTATAAGGAGGCTCCTGCAAAACCAATTTACCTACAGATATGAATAAAGGCACCTGAACCTGATGTTACAGATGTTCTGAGCTGAGGGACAACGTAAGGAGGGCTACTAATCATTTACATTTACATTTATTCATTTAGCAGACGCTTTTATCCAAAGCGACTTACATTACCAGTGTTACAGTCACTGGAGGCAAGGTGGGTTAAGTGTCTTGCCCAAGGACACAACGACAGTATGAACTGTGGGGAGAGCGGGAATCGAACCGCCTACCTTCCGGTTGAAAGACGACGACTCTACCCACTGAGCTACTGCCGCCCATCTGAAGAGTGAGTTTAGAAGTAATAATAAAGTTCTCTTAATTTAGCTGCTCTTTTAGCTGCAGTATTGTAATTAACTCTACAGATTTAAACGCACTGTAGCACTGTAGGATTATAATGACAGAGTCCATAAGAATAAATAAGTGCATAAGCCTGGACAGCATAAGTCCCCAGAGGACTCGTATGCGAGCGTCTGGTGGCCGGGTCTTTTCCCACGGGGAACCATAAGGGGCCGGTGCAAAGTGAATTGAGTGGCAGTCGAAGGCGGAGGCCTCGTCGATCCAATACCCGGACACGGAATCTGGCGCTAGGGACATGAGGGCGTGATTGGGAGGAACGGCCCCCCGGAACCCGAGTGGTGTTCTGTTATTGGACTTCTGTGCTAGCAACAGTTTGTCCATAACAAACACCATGTTCAAGCATAAGGGTGTCCATCAGTGCACGTAGCACCAGGACACCCTAGGTCGGAGATTGATGATCAACTTTGTAGCTGTTTTATCTGACCTCCGGCCGTATGTCTTGGACGCTCGGGTGAAGAGAGGGGCGGAGCTGTCAACTGATCACCACCTGGTGGTGAGTTGGATCCGATGGCGGGGAAGAAAGCTGGACAGACTCGGCAGGCCCAAACGTACTGTGAGGGTCTGTTGGGAACGTTTTGCAGAGCCCCCTGTCAGAAACATCTTTAACTCCCACCTCCGGCAGAGCTTCGACCAGATCCCGAGGGAGGTTGGAGACATTGAGTCCGAGTGGACAATGTTCTCCACCTCCATTGTCGATCGCCCACTCGGCTGTGGCGTAAAGTCTCCGGTGCCTGTCGTGGCGTAACCAACCCGGTGGTGGACACCGGAAGTAAGGGATGCCGTCAAGCTGAAGAAGGAGACCTACCTAGCGGGTTGCCCCGTGGGACTCCTGAGGCAGCTGATAGGTACCGGCAGGCCAAGCGGACTGCAGCCCGGGTGGTCATGGAGGCTAAAACTCGGGTCTGGGATGAGTTTGGTGAGACCATGGAGAAAGACTATCGGTCGGCCTCGAAGAAATTCTGGCAAACCGTCCGGTGCCTCAGGAGGGGGAAGCAGTGCCCTGCCAACACTGTTTACAGTGGAGGTGGGAACGTGCTGACTTCAACTGGGGATATTGTTGGACGGTGGAAGGAATACTTCGAGGATCTCCTCAACCCCACCGACACGTCTTTCGCTGAGGAAGCAGAGGCCGAGGGCTCGGAGGTGGACTCGTCCATCACCCAGACCGAATTCACTGGGAAGCTCCTCGGTGGCAAGGCGCCGGGGGTGGATGAGATACGCCCTGAGTACCTCAAGTCTCTGGATGTTGTAGGGCTGTCTTGCTTGACACACCTCTACAACATCGCGTGGCGGTCGGGGACAGTACCTCTGGACTGGCAGACCAGGGTGGTGGTCCCTCTTTTCAAGAAGGGGGACCGGAGGGTGTGTTCCAACTACAGAGGGATCACACTCCTCAGCCTCCCCGGGAAAGTCTATGCCAGGGTACTGGAGAGGAGAATGCGACCGATAGTTGAACCTAGGATTCAGGAGGAACAATGCGGTTTTCGTCCCGGTCGTGGAACACTGGACCAGCTCTATACCCACTCCAGGGTGCTGGAGGGTTTATGGGAGTTTGCCCAACCAGTCCACATGTGTTTTGTGGATCTGGAGAAGGCATTCGACTGTGTCCCTCGTGGCGCCCTGTGGGGGGTGCTCTGGGAGTACGGGGTCCGGGGCCCTTTGCTAATGGCTGTCCGGTCCCTGTACGACCGGAGCAGGAGCTTGGTTCGCATTGCCGGCAGTAAGTCAGACCTGTTCCCAGTGCATGTTGGACTCCAGCAAGGCTGCCCTTTGTCACCGGTCCTGTTCATTATCTTTATGGACAGGATTTCTAGGCGCAGCCAGGGGCCGGAGGGAGTCCGGTTTGGGGACCACAGGATCTCGTGTCTGCTTTTTGCAGATGATGTTGTCCTGTTGGCTCCATCAAGCCAGGACCTTCAGTGTGCACTGGGACGGTTTGCAGCCAAATGTGAAGCGGCTGGGATGAGGATCAGCACCTCCAAGTCTGAGACCATGGTTCTCAGTCGGAAAAGGGTGACTTCTCCTCTTCAGGTTAGTGGAGAGATCCTGCCTCAAGCGGAGGAGTTCAAGTATCTTGGGGTCTTGTTCACGAGTAAGGGAAGGAGGGAACATGAGATTGACAGACGATTCGGTGCAGCTTCTGCAGTGATGCGGTCGATGTACCAGTCTGTCGTGGTGAAGAAGGAGCTGAGCTGTAAGGCAAAGCTCTCGATTTACCGGTCAATCTACGTTCCTACTCTCACCTATGGTCATGAGCTTTGGGTCATGACCGAAAGAACAAGATCCCGGACAAGCGCCCGAAATGATCTTTCTCCGCAGGGTGGCGTAGCGCTCCCTTAGAGACAAGGTGAGGAGCTCGGTCACTCGGGAGGAGCTCAAAGTAGAGCCTCTGCTCCTCCACATCGAGAGGAGCCAGCTGAGGTGGCTCGGGCATCTGTTTCGGATGCCTCCTGGACGCCTCCCTAGGGAGGTGTTTCGGGCACGTCCCACCGAGAGGAGACCCTGGCTGGCCTGGGAACGCCTCGGTATCCCCTCAGAAGAGCTGGAGGAAGTGTCTGGGGAGAGGGAAGTCTGAGCGTCTCTGCTTAGACTGCTACCCCCGCGACCCGGCCCCGGATAAGCGGTAGAAAATGGATGGATGGATGGATGGATGGATGGGCTCCTGGTTGAGGCCAGCATCAAGTTCAAAGCTATGCTCTTAGCCAACAAGACCACCACTGGTTCTGCACCCTCATATCTTCACTCACTAATACAGACCTATGTTCCTACCATATCCTTGCGCTCTGCAAATGAAGAACATCGGGTGGTACCGTACCAAAAAAGTAAAAAAAAAAAATCACTCTTTCTCTGGATCTGTTCCACATTGTTGGATTTATTGGTTAATGTTTTTTTTTTCAAGTCCAGTTTTTTCAAATAATCTTTATTGCAAACGTCAGAAAAAAAAACCTAATGGTCTCCGTTTGTCCTGGTTTGTGTGGGTCAGGCCTCATGTTCTCTGTTTGTCCTGGTTTGTGTGCGACAGGCCTCATGTTCTCTGTTTGTGCTGGTTTGTGTGGGACAGGCCTTATGTTCTCTGTTTGTGCTGGTTTGTGCGGGACAGGCCACATGTTCTCTGTTTGTCCTGGTTTGTGTGGGACAGGCATCATGTTCTCTGTTTGTGCTGGTTTGTGTGGGACAGGTTTTATGTTCTCTGTTTGTGCTGGTTTGTGTGGGACAGGCCTCATGTTCTCTGTTTGTGCTGGTTTGTGTGGGACAGGCCTCATGTTCTCTGTTTGTCCTGGTTTGTGTGGGACAGGCATCATGTTCTCTGTTTGTGCTGGTTTGTGTGGGACAGGTTTTATGTTCTCTGTTTGTGCTGGTTTGTGTGGGACAGGCCTCATGTTCTCTGTTTGTGCTGGTTTGTGTGGGACAGGTTTTATGTTCTCTGTTTGTGCTGGTTTGTGTGGGACAGGCCTCATGTTCTCTGTTTGTGCTGGTTTGTGTGGGACAGGCCTCATGTTCTCTGTTTGTCCTGGTTTGTGTGGGACAGGTTTTATGTTCTCTCTTTGTGCTGGTTTGTGTGGGACAGGCCCGGAAGGCTCTGGCCGACCGACAGAAGGACCTGGAGGTGAAGACCCAGCAGCTGGAGGTCAAACTCAGCAACAAGACGGAGGGGGACATCAAGAAGGCGCGACGGAAATCCACTCAGGCAGGTCAGAGTCAGGGGTCACTCTCAGGGGTCACTCTCAGGGGATGTGAGAGGTGTTTTGTAAGAGTTTGGTGCTGTTTTTTAGTTTGACACTGCTTAAGGACATTAAAACGTGAAAAGGGTGGGTAGCTGCTGGCTACCCACAGCAAGTAGAACAACGAGAGTAAAACATTGCGCTTTTGTGCTTCATAAACTTATGTTTCTGATCAAATATTGTTAGAAATTTTGCTGCAGTGTTACATTATAACACTCAACATTAGGAACCTCTTCAGAGCTGCCTCACCAAAATAAAAGTCTCTTCTGCAGCCTTACCTTCAGGCTCATGATCCAGCTGCATTTGTTTAAATGACCTCCTGTATCTAAGTGTGTCACGGCTCTGAACCGTCCTCTGTTGTGCTGATGCTGAGTAAAACTCTGAAGGAGCAGCCTCACTCTCAGTGAAGGCAGATGAAGATGGTAAGAGGAGTTTTAGTCCCGGTCGACTGCTTTCACTGATACAGCTCGTGAAGCTCAGGAAATGATAATGGGTCTGAAACCCGGCCAAATGTCTCTACGCCTCATTTGCAGCACATCTTACAGACTGTAGTCAACATGAAATCAGGCATTTAAGAGATGTGGGCGCCCTCTGCTGCTGGACACAGGTATTACTATAAATACATTTAATAATAACATAATAAATAATAATAGAGCATTTTTATTGTCTTTTTTGTCAAACCTGATTAGAAACAAATACCACTTTATAATAAATGTGTAAAAACCTAAGAGAGTACAGTCATAGTTCAGCCTCAGACTCAACAAGACAAGACCTAATGAAGTGACATTGAGGGAACCTGTCTTTGCCAAATATTTAAATAAAAAAACAGACTGAAGACGGACTGTACTCGGAACATGTGCAGATCTGTTTGATTTTTAACACCTCCCGTAACTGCTTAAAGCCTAAAGAGCAAGTCTGAGTTTATTTCTATGGCAAAATAAAATGGAGCAAAATAGACCCAAATATCACATGTAAGCTCATTTAGTCCCATAATTTTAATGTGTAATTGTAGCAGCCATCCCATGTAGCTCATATATTAAGCCTTTTGGTGGTGGGGCCTGGGTACATTACCGTATTTTTCGGACTATAAGTCGCACCTGAGTATAAGTCGCATCAGTCCAAAAATACATCATGACGAGGAAAAAACCATATATAAGTCGCACCGGACTATAAGTCGCATTCATTTAGAACCAAGAGAAAACATTACCGTCTACAGCCGCTCAGTGCTCCTGTAGTCTACCACTGAAAACAACTGAAAACTGTTAACTGAAATATTAACTTCATTTATTTAAAATCCAAGACCAAGAACAGATATTGGTAATCTGGCAAGTCTGGCAAGGCAAGTTATTCAGCTAATGGTACACAATAGTACACAGAACAACAGGCTGAATATGTATGTTAACGTAACACATTAACAGTTAGCTACATATTAGCATAGCACTCACTCCAAACTTTCTTTCTGCTGCTCGATTACCATTTTCGGCTGCATATTTTACTATCTGCAGTTTGTAATCTGCAGAATAGGATTTTCTTTTTGGTGGCATTTTGTTTGCATTCAGTCTTTCTCAGTTGTCTTTAAGTTAATATTTCAGTTAACAGTTTTCAGTGGTAGGCCACAGGAGCACTGAGCAGCATAGAGCGCCCTCTCGTGGCTGTAGACGGTAATGTTTTCTATTGGTTCATTTCTCTCGGTTCATTTTTATCGGTTCATGTCAAATAAATTGATAAATAAGTCGCACCTGACTATAAGTCGCAGGACCAGCCAAACTATGAAAAAAAGTGCGACTTATAGTCCGGAAAATACGGTACTTACAGTGCCTTGCCAAAGTATTCGCCCCCCTTGAACTTTGCGACCTTTTGACACATTTCAGGCTTCAAACATTTAAAAAATTATTCAGCCCCCTTAACTTAATACTTTGTAGCGCCACCTTTTGCTGCGATTACAGCTGTAAGTCGCTTTGGGTATGTCTCTATCAGTTTTGCATCGAGAGACTGAAATTTTTGCCCATTCCTCCTCGAGCTCAGTGAGGTTGGATGGAGGGCATTAGTGAACAGCAGTTTTCAGTTCTTTCCACAGATTCTCGATTGGATTCAGGTCTGGACTTTGACTTGGCCATTCTAACACCTGGATATGTTTATTTGTGAACCATTCCATTGTAGATTTTGCTTTATGTTTTGGATCATTGTCTTGTTGGAAGACAAATCTCCGTCCCAGTCTCAGGTCTTTTGCAGACTCCATCAGGTTTTCTTCTAGAATGGTCCTGTATTTGGCTCCATCCATCTTCCCATCAATTTTAACCATCTTCCCTGTCCCTGCTGAAGAAAAGCAGGCCCAAACCATGATGCTGCCACCACCATGTTTGACAGTGGGGATGGTGTGTTCAGGGTGATGAGCTGTGTTGCTTTTACGCCAAACATAACATTTTGCATTGTTGCCAAAAAGTTTGATTTTGGTTTCATCTGACCAGAGCTCCTTCTTCCACATGTTTGGTGTGTCTCCCAGGTGGCTTGTGGCAACCTTTAAACAACACTTTTTATGGATATCTTTAAGAAATGGCTTTCTTCTTGCCACTCTTCCATAAAGGCCAGATTTGTGCAGTATACGACTGATTGTTGTCCTATGGACAGAGTCTCCCACCTCAGCTGTAGATCTCTGCAGTTCATTCAGAGTGATCATGGGCCTCTTGGCTGCATCTCTGATCAGTCTTCTCCTTGTATGAGCTGAAAGTTTAGAGGGACGGCCAGGTCTTGGTAGATTTGCAGTGGTCTGATACTTCTTCCATTTCAATATTATCGCTTGCACAGTGCTCCTTGGGATGTTTAAAGCTTGGGAAATCTTTTTGTATCCAAATCTGGCTTTAAACTTCTCCACAACAGTATCTCGGACCTGCCTGGTGTGTTCCTTGTTCTTCATGATGCTCTCTGCACTTTAAACGGAGCTCTGAGACTATCACAGTGCAGGTGCATTTATACGGAGACTTGATTACACACAGGTGGATTCCATTTATCATCATTAGTCATTTAGGTCAACATTGGATCATTCAGAGATCCTCACTGAACTTCTGGAGAGAGTTTGCTGCACTGAAAGTAAAGGGGCTGAATAATTTTTTCAGTTTTTTATTTGTTAAAAAAGTTTGACATCCAATAAATTTTGTTCCACTTCATGATTGTGTCCCACTTATTGATTCTTCACAAAAAAAAAAAAAAAAAAAAAATACAGTTTCATATCTTTATGTTTGAAGCCTGAAATGTAGCAAAAGGTCGCAAAGTTCAAGGGGGCCGAATACTTTCGCAAGGCACTGTATATAAGTAATAAAGAAATCTTGGGTAAACAGGAGAAACAATAGCTTACTGGTCGGGCTGGGCAATATGAAAAAAAAATTATATATACTGTATATATATAATATATTTACTCAATATATTTTTCCCAGAAATTAAATGCTTTTATTTCATGATTTAAACAAATTTTAAACAATATTTCATTATTTCTGTTACTATTGTGTTATTTTTTTTTTATCTGAGATTGTAAATTATAAATATTTTTAAGGCTTTCATAAAATAAAAATAAATATTTAATAAAAAATATACATATATATGTATATGAAAGTAATGTTGAAAATAAATAAAAATTTTAACACATATGGTATTCCCTTTTCATTTTTGTTTAGTTCTATTTTTAACCATTGTATTGATCACCAGTTCTTTTTTTTTAACCTGTTGCAGGCCTGATGCTCGGCCGCTGCACTTGGAGGGCATCAAATAAAAGCACACACTGTTTTCTAGAATTGTACTCATGAATCTTTGGCTCATACAACAAAGTATTAAAACAAAAACACATAACACCGAATGAATAAGTCCATAATAATTATATCAAGCATAGTTCTTTTCTCACTGGGCTCTTCTTGGTTTTTCTTCAGGAGCTGGAGAAGCTGGAGGTGGAGCGGATCGAGTTCATTCAGCAGCATCTACGGCAGTACACCACCCTGAGGCACGAGACCGACATGTTCAACCAGAGCGTGAGTGCATTCAGACTTAGACTACATCATCGGAAACTTAACCAACTGCCTGCTTGTCTTTTCCTGAGCCACGCTGACTGTATTTACAAAGATCATGTCCTCAGGCTGACTTCGATCTGAGGGAAATGTCACTGGACTTTTCAGACTGGATCAGGTTTCACGAGGCTCTACTCCAAATGTCATCAGGCTGCATTTATCTGACAGTCGTTATTCTGTAAATCTATTTAGTCACAACCACAAGTGGACAGGCCCCAGAAGGACTGGCTCCTCACTGAATATTTACAGTCAAATCTGACCCTGTGCTTAAGTACCTGTGGGAGATGGTCACATGATCATCAAAAACCCATCACAGAAATAAATTACAGCAGAAAACCTCTTCAGACTTAAAGGTTTTAGGCATAATAACACCTGTATACCCCTTAACACTATATCACTAAAACAATATAAAAAATAAACACTAATCTTTCTTTCTTTTAGAAACAGTTCCCCATTTAGACCAAGGTCCTGGTCCCTTTGAGAGACTAGATTCAGAAATAGTTTGGACCTTGTTTAATCCAAAAGCAGTGCACCAGTGCCAAGACATTCCAGCCAACCCCGCCCCCTGGTGGTCAGAGTCACGAGCACCACAGGCAACATTTAAGGAACAGAAGTAGAGTGTGTTCCAACAGATTACTCTCCTGTTCACACAGACCTGTTGTGTTTGCAGACGGTGGAGCCGGTGGACCAGCTGCTCCGGAACGTGGACCCGGCCAAAGACAGAGAGCTGTGGGTGAAGGAGAACAAAACGGGCGAGGTGCGACCCGTGGACCTGGACATTTAGAGCCGCTCAGAAACAGGCTCCTGTCGTTCAAACGGACTGACACAGACCAGGCCAGAAACACCACCACGGACCGACCGCATGTTCCCTCCAAATTTAACCTTTGACCTCCCAACGTTAGCTTCCTGGATGACATTTACTCGCTGTAAAGTCAGCACATATATGTTTTATTCAACTTCGACCAACCCAGAAGTCTGGTTTATTTTAGATACTGAGCATATTGAGATGTTGAACGATGAATATGATCTATTTTCATAATCAGCTGGTTCTTTTCGGTGGTAAATGCATGTTTTAGTCTTTGCTTTAATGTAAATGGGATCTGCACACTTTGTGGAAACATGGTGGGGTTTTAGTCGAGTCGTAAAAAAAAAAAGGAATATAAATAAATAAAATCCACAAACCTCAGTGCGTTGTTCAGCTCGAGTCGAGGGTCTGCTCTGATTGGTCAGATGAAGGTGGGCGGTCCCAGAGAAACACCTTTCAGTGCCTAACGGTTCTAAACCTGGAATGTTCTTGATAAACCTGCTCCGGGAACATGTGTAAATACGGCTCGTGTATTTCCGTCAGACGTGTCCGAGGCGTCGTGTTGGGGCCCGCGGGTCTTTGTACTGTACAGTGTCGTTCCTTATTTTTGGTAAATGTACAGAGAATATTTTAAGGAGGTGTTCAGGAGTCACCAAAACTTATCCACAGAAAGAGAGTTGGTTTTCATTGGTTTTCAGGGCTGTCCCCAACTTTCAAATCCAACTAAAACCTGTTCAAATCCAACTAAAACCTTTTCAAATGCATCTAAAACCTGTTCAAATCCAACAACACATGGTCCTGCAGACAATTACATTTTACATTTATTCATTTAGCTGACGCTTTTATCCAAAGCGACTTACATTGTTCTAATGTAATTACCAGTGTTACAGTCACTGGAGGCAAGGTGGGTTAAGTGTCTTGCCCAAGGACACAAACGACAGTATGAACTGTGGGGAGAGCGGAATCGAACCGCCTACCTTCTGGTTGAAGGACGACTGCTCTGCACTGAGCTACTGCCGCCCCGACATTAACGCATTTAGACATAACAGGCTGGAGGGACATCAGCAGCAATGTCTAACAATGTCAAATACAGACGGGTTGAGCAACGTGGGCCTGTTTTAATGTAGAGGCCAGGAAGCATTTAAAACATTTAAAACACAAACTATGGACCGCAGGACTTTGTCAAATAAATGTATTAATAAATACACAAATGAATCCTGCTCAGATGGTCTGTGTGTGTTCCACAGAACCATCTGGAGAGCGTCTGCCAGAGCTTCTTTAAATGAACCTCACTTTTATCCAATCAAGCAGCAGTTGTTAAAGTAAGTGACGGTACATCTTTAACATCCAGAACTTTCAGAGCTGACACATCATTGGTTGAAACACGTTCGTGAGGAGACGCTTTGATTGGAGACGTACAAGATGGATTTCCGTGAGTCAAAAGTAATGAGAATCCAGCTGCTGCAGGTTCTGTCACCCCGGTCTGTTGTTCAATAACAGATGTGTATTTCCTTGTCGTCTTTGTCACGATACAGAGAACCATACATTATACTATATATATAACCGTGTGCTGCAGCTGGAAACTCAAGAGATATAAACCCAACATAATCTGCAATTAAAAACTTAAAACTAAACATTGACACTATTCTCTGGAAACACGTGACATGGTTCTTCAGCTTCTGTTTCTGCCTTTGACTGTTTGCTGTCGACAAATGCACATGGATCTTAATAAACAGCCTAACAGTTACTCTCAGACATATTTTCCATATCTCACAAAACTATAGTGTATTTAAAAAAAAATGAAATAGTGCTTGTCTTGTTTGGGGGCAGCCCTTATTAAAGCTCTTTACTGATGTTGTGTTGCACAGAGAGAAAACATTTGCATGTACAATAAGTGTCTGTGTTTACATGTGTGTGTTTGTCTGTCTTTACATTGTATCATCGTCCGTTTGATGTCGTTCTTTTTCAAAAGGACAAAGCCAGTTACAAACCTTGCTCCGAGGCACAAGAGAACAACTGTTGTGCCTTACCTTCAGGCCTTATTCAGTCTCATTAGTTGTAGAGGTTTTCTCAGTGTTTGTCGATGTTGTGCACTAAATGTTATTGTAGAGGTTTTCTGTTGTAGAGGTTTCTGTTGTAGAGGTTTTCTCAGTGTTTGTCGATGTTGTGCACTAAATGTTATGTTTGAAGTAACTGTGATGGAAATGAACAGCTCCACGATGTTGACTTGATGCTTTTGTGTGACTCAGATTTAGTTTGAAGGGTGTTTTCATGGGTGACCTCTGTCCAGAAATGTACTGTGGAATGCAGTGTCCAAAATAAAGCCCTTCTTTGGAAACGAACAGCGTGGGGTGTGGTTATGTAACTGTGTGCTTCTTTCTGAGCGACTTAACCTTTTGTGCGGCTCAAAGGTTCATCAAACTCTGCTGAGTTCAGGGAATTATTGGACGCTCAGAAACAACAGGTGGATGACACTGATACTGTATTAAAAAAATAAAACAGTAATCCGCAGCAGTGACAACATGACTCTTTTGAAACCAACAGTTACGTATCAACGCAGTTTGGTTGAGTGAAGTTCTGAGATACTAGTCATAACATGCATTTAACTAGCATTTAAAGCAGCAGCTCTCAGCCCCTGCATCAGACTGTGAGGCTCTGAGCAGCTCCTTCAGCGTCAGACTGAGACACCCTCAGAGCAGGAAGGAGCGCTTCCACAGGTCCTTCCTCCTGCTGCAGGTAGACTTTATAACTCACATGTGTAACAATAACCCAGTAAATTTGTTTCTTTCTCCTTTACTTTGTAAATAAGTTTTTGTTTAATTTAACCTTTATATTTTATTCTATTTCAAATGCTGCTGAGAGTATACATTTTTTATTCTATTGCCTTTTTCTTTTACTTTGTGCACCTTACCTTTACTTTAGAGCTGCTGTACAGGTTTCCCTCTGTGGGATCAATAAAGTCTTATCTTATCTTTTATCTAAATTCATTTCTTACCCTCAAAGAGTCAGTGGCTGAGAAACTGTGTAAAATAAGTTCAGGTGAGTATCGATCTAACCCTCAGTTCACCTTGGCCTGTAATAAACATCTTCGGTCTAAACTGTTGTGACACCATTAACCTTCAACACATACAGGACTCATTTTGACAAGTCGGACTTATTAATTTGTAATTTGTGTTCCATGAAGCATCAGAGAATTTCTGTACGGACGTTAGCCTGGTCTGGTTTAGGTCCAGATTAGCCCAACACTGGAAGCATTTTAATCACAAATTAAGTGGAAAAGCACTTATTTTACAAAGAGCTCACAAAGACATCCAAGTGTCTTTGGTTCCACACGATCCTCTCAGACCAGTGGGTTTACATTGGGTTTACAGTTTGTTTACTGTGGGTATACAGTGGGTGTACTGTGGGTGTACTGTGGGTGTACTATGGTTGTACTGTGGGTTTACAGTGGGTTTACAGTGTGTTTACTGTGGGTTTACAGTGGGTGTACGGTGGGTGTACTGTGGGTGTACTGTGGATTTACTCTGGGTCAGTGATGCCAGTAACGCGTTACTTAGTAACGCGTTACTCTATTCTGACCCCATTTTTCAGTAACGAGTAATCTAACGCATTACTATTTCCAAACCAGTAATCAGATTAAAGTTACTTAACCAAGTCACTGTGCGTTACTATTTTTGTCATTTTTTTGTCAAGAAAGACATACCTTGTTCCCGTTCTAGCTAGGTGCTTAATTATCCACTCCTTTCCTTTAGAACTTAATGATTTCGGAGCGTTTTAAAACGAGATGAGATTACTTCCTCCTGACTTCCGCATGTGCGTCTCGATAACCAGTCCCCCCCTTTTCTAGACTCGAAATTAAAGTTCCACTATAGAGGCGGAAATAAAAGGCTCATTACATTTACATACAGAGGAGACAAATACAATAAAGTACAAAATAAATTATTACTTATTTACTTTTCCCTTAGAGTTAGTTACAAAGGAAGACTGCCTTTATTTTTTTATTAAAACAAGTATTTATGTTAAGTCAAGAGAGACTGTCTTTATTTATTGTAAAAAACATGTATTTTTTCAGGAAATAGTTTTTAAATTCAACTTTTATTGTCAGGAGATAGATTGTTGATGTTACTGTAAAAAAACACTATAAATTAAGTGATTGTTGGCAAAACCAGTTGTCATTTTTATGTTGTCGACAGCTGCTGAATGTAACTAATAAAGTAACTTGTAAAGTAACTTAGTTACTTTTAAAATCAAGTAATCTGTATAGTAACTAAGTTACTTTTTAAATCAAGTAATCTGTAACGTAACTAAGTTACTTTTTCAAAGTAACTGTGGCAACACTGCTCTGGGTTTACTCTGGGTTTACAGTAAGATTACAGTGGGTTTACAGTGGGTTTACTGTCAGTTTACAGTGGGTTTACAGTTTGTTTACAGTTTGTTTACAGTGGGTTTACTGTGGTTTTACAGTGGGTTTACAGTTTGTTTACTGTTGGTTTACAGTTTGTTTACTGTGGGTTTACAGTTTGTTTACAGTGGGTTTACAGTGGGTCTACAGTTTGTTTGTGGGACATGTGGGTTTCACAGTGGGTGCACCGTGGGTACAGTGGCCCACTGTGGACTGGGCTCCAGTTTACTGTGGGTCTAGTTTGTGGGGTGGGTTTACAGTTTGTTTACAGTTTACTGTGGCCTTTGCAGTGGGTTTACAGTGTTTTTTTGTGGGTTTCAGTGTGGGTTTACTGTGGCCTTTACAGTGGGTTTACAGTGGGCCTTTACAGTGGGCCCACTGTGGGTTTACAGTGGGTTTACAGTGGGTGTACAGTGAGCCCACTGTGGGTTTACTGTGGGTTTACAGTGGTTTACAGTGTTTTTTTGTGGGTCACAGTGGGTTTACAGTGGGTTTACTGTGGGTTTACAGTGGTTACAGTGGGTTTACTGTGGGTGCACAGTGGTTTACTGTGGGTTTACAGTGGCCTTTACAGTGGGTGCACTGTGGCCCACTTTACGTGGGTTTACAGTGGGTTTACAGTGGGTTTACAGTGGGTGCATCAGTGGTTTACAGTGGTTTACAGTGGGTGTACAGTGGGTTTACAGTGCGTGGACAGTGGCCCACTGTGGCTTTACTGTGGTTTACATGGTGGAGTTTACAGTGGATGTACAGTGGGTTTACTGTGAGTTTACAGTGGGTTTACAGTGTTTTTTTTTTGTGGGTTTACAGTGGGTTTACAGTGGGTTTACTGTGGGTTTACAGTGGGTTTACAGTGGGTTTACTGTGGGTGTACAGTGGGTTTACTGTGGGTTTACAGTGGGTGTACTGTGGGTTTACTGTGGGTTTACAGTGGGTTTACAGTGGGTTTACAGTGGGTTTACTGTGGGTTTACAGTGGGTGTACTGTGGGTTTACTGTGGGTTTACAGTGGGTTTACAGTGGGTTTACAGTGGGTTTACAGTGGGTGTACAGTGGGTTTACAGTGGTTTTACTGTGGGTTTACAGTAACATTATTCTGTATATGTGAAAACTGAAAACACTATAAACCTTGGGTTATGGTTTTAAATCACCTTTAATTTGAACATGTAAAAACAACAACAGAAAAACTTCACATAAGCACATATAGATACAATAGTTCTTGGTCTATCATTGATTTGTCCTAACACTGATGTAAACACTAAAAAACAGCGGTGATGAGAACAATGATGGACCCGAGGGACTTTGGGTTCAGGTATGACATCGAGGAGACGATGAGGAGCAGTTGTTTGTTTGGACTGACCTTCAGCGGTTAATAGGATGGAGGCGGATTGTTCACCTGAGCCTAAGTCCTCTGGGTTTACAGTGGGTGTACAGTACTGTTGCTGTACTGTGGGTTTACAGTGGGTTTACTGTGGGTTTGCAGTGGGTTTACAGTGGTTTTTTTTTGTGGGTTTACAGTGTGGGTTTACTGTGGGTTTACTGTGGGTTTACAGTGGGTTTACAGTGGGTGTACAGTGAGTTTACTGTGGGTTTACTGTGGGTTTACAGTGGGTTTACAGTGGATGTACAGTGGGTTTACTGTGGGTTTACAGTGGGTTTACAGTGTTTTTTTTTGTGGGTTTACAGTGGGTTTACAGTGGGTTTACTGTGGGTTTACAGTGGGTTTACAGTGGGTTTACAGTGGGTGTACTGTGGGTTTACTGTGGGTTTACAGTGGGTTTACAGTGGGTTTACAGTGGGTTTACAGTGGGTTTACAGTGGGTGTACAGTGGGTTTACAGTGGGTGTACAGTGGGTTTACTGTGGGTTTACTGTGGGTTTACTGTGGGTTTACAGTGGGTTTACAGTGGATGTACAGTGGGTTTACTGTGGGTTTACAGTGGGTTTACAGTGGGTGTACAGTGGGTTTACTGTGGGTTTACAGTGGGTTTACAGTGGGTTTACAGTGGGTGTACAGTGGGTTTACAGTGGGTGTACAGTGGGTTTACTGTGGGTTTACTGTGGGTTTACTGTGGGTTTACAGTGGGTTTACAGTGGGTGTACAGTGGGTTTACAGTGGGTGTACAGTGGGTTTACTGTGGGTTTACTGTGGGTTTACTGTGGGTTTACAGTGGGTTTACAGTGGGTTTACTGTGGGTTTACAGTGGGTTTACAGTGGTTTTTTTTTGTGGGTTTACAGTGGGTTTACAGTGGGTTTACTGTGGGTTTACAGTGGGTTTACAGTGGGTTTACTGTGGGTGTACAGTGGGTTTACTGTGGGTTTACAGTGGGTTTACAGTGGGTTTACAGTGGGTTTACAGTGGGTTTACAGTGGGTTTACAGTGGGTTTACAGTGGGTTTACTGTGGGTTTACTGTGGGTTTACAGTGGTTTACAGTGGGTTTACTGTGGGTTTACAGTAACATTATTCTGTATATGTGAAAACTGAAAACACTATAAACCTTGGGTTATGGTTTTAAATCACCTTTAATTTGAACATGTAAAAACAACAACAGAAAAACTTCACATAAGCACATATAGATACAATAGTTCTTGGTCTATCATTGATTTGTCCTAACACTGATGTAAACACTAAAAAACAGCGGTGATGAGAACAATGATGGACCCGAGGGACTTTGGGTTCAGGTATGACATCGAGGAGACGATGAGGAGCAGTTGTTTGTTTGGACTGACCTTCAGCGGTTAATAGGATGGAGGCGGATTGTTCACCTGAGCCTAAGTCCTCTCATAAGGAGCTCTGTGCTGCTCTCAGCCTAATGAACCCATCTGAAAACCTGCAAACACCCAATGACTGCTGCCCCAAATTCAAACCAGTCTTGTTCTTTTGAAAACATCCTTTTGTCGAGTAAAAAAAACACTGCACACTCTTTTGTAATAAACTCCAAAGCCTTGCATTAACGGCTGTTTCTGTTTTCTCTTGCTTTATGAGACTTTATAATATGTGTAAATGTGCTGCAGTTTTCTGGGTTTACCTGGTTACATCATAGAAAGCACAGAATCAAATGGAAACTATCTGATTGTGTTTAGTCTTATTACAGCAGCAGCACAAACAGCAGACCGTACGTCTTGGTGGAAAAAGGATAAACCAGGAAAAAAGACAGGACAACAATTTTAAGAGCGAACATGAGTCACACATAAAACACCAAAAACAGAGAGTCTCAAAGTGATTTCAGTTTTTTTTGTTGAAGCTAATGTTTCTTCTCTTTGAGCTTGTCTTTGATTTTCTGCGGCTCGTCGAATTGTATCAACCGCAGGATGTCCTTGTTGTCCATCACGCCCTGAATGAACTCGCCCTCCGAGATCTTATCTGAACAGAGCACAAGAACGTTTCTGACAATATCCAGTATTGAGTGCAATTCTATTTATTCAATTTAGAAAAAAAAAGTGTGAAAAATATTCCTTGTGAATATCTCTGCAAAGAATAAATCACAGCTGTGTCTGGAGATGAACAAATCAGACTTTGGAAGTGGTTAAATGTGGATAAATGTGCATTAAATATATATTGTGTGATCTTCTAATGTTGAAGCTTTTCGCTGTTTAAACATTGTCAGCAAAAGCCACAAAACTGAACCAATAAAATAAAGTCTAATGAATTTACCATTGTCTTTTTTCCCAAAGAAAGCCCATATTTTTTCGGCCCTTTTATCAGGAGTGTTCTCGTCTTCAGGCAGGTTTTTCTGGTCGTCAACAGGAATCATGTTGAATATCGACTGCAAGAAGAAAAAAACATGTTTATGAAGAATTATTAACCCTAACTTTTGACAAGTGTAAAGTTCCCAAAAACTTCAACGAGCAGAACAAAGTGTGCTGCTTTAGCATTTGGTCTTTGGAAAACAGACAGGAAAAGAAATGCTATGAGTGAGTTCTCATTCTTTGTCCATAAACAATCTTTAAAATTGAACATAAACAAAAGAGAAGGAGAGGAAACCTGCTACAATTACTTAAGCATAGTGAGTCCTGTTTTTGAGCAACCATTAAATGTATTGCCTTTACAGATTTAGTTTTACAGAGCACTGGGGCCTCTCTCATGAGTTCATGTTCGGGAAAACACCTTAGGTTTATTGTCAACCAAATCAATCACCAGAACATATGCAACCAAACTCACAACATAACTGTGAAAAGTGTCTTAAAGTCTACTAGTGCTTTTTAGGCGGCTGTAGCGCCTCCTTGTGGGCAGGAGGGGGAACAGACTGTGTCCACGATGTGTGCTGTCCTTTAATGTTGGAAACAGACAACACATATCACTCAATTTTATTTCACCTACGTGCATGTCTTTGAACGGTAGAAAGAGATCAGACCTAGAGACACCAACTAGAAAGACAATGGTTTAAAGTTGAGCAGTAAAACATACCCTGACGATCTCCAGCATCTCATTTTTGCTGATGGTTCCGTTCCCGTCCACGTCGTACAGAGCGAAGGCCCACTCCAGTTTCTGCAGAGTCTTTCCTCCGGACGTGAGGTGCAGGGCCACAATGTACTCCTTAAAGTCCAATGTCCCGTCTGCGTTGGTGTCAAAACTCCTGAAGACGTGCCGGGCGTACGCCGTCGGGTCTGCGTTTGGAAAGAAACTAGCGTAGATGCCTTCAAACTGCTCTTTACTGATTTTACCTCCGGGACACTCCTTCAGAAACGACTGGTACCAACTGCACAGCTCGGCCTCTGAGTATTTGGTGTTGGATTTAAGATCCTCCAGAATCTCCTTGGAAAGAGCACTGCTCTTTGTGTTTCCCATTGTGAAAAATAACGCTCAGAGATGAAACTACTCTTATGTATGGTCTCTTTTGGGGAACACCTCTGTGCCTGAAGGTGCCAATGAGATTATGGTCATCGGTGGCTAAATCCAGACAGCTGCCTCAAAGAATAAGAGGATAAACATGTCACTGCGCTATGACACCTTCTGAGGAAGAGGATTAGACTCAACAGGTGGCTAATGCCTTAAAATTCAACATCTGTGAAGCTTTACTACAGGCTCTTTTGTTGTGTAACTCATTTTGGAAAGTGCCATGTGCATTGGGGCCAAAGTAATTAAGGTACAGTGAAAAAATAGAGGGGGCAAATGTAGAGCCTTGGGGAACTCCAAAGAAGAGTCGTCAAACAACAATAGTTTTTAAAAATACAAGCTCTACTGTCAGTCTTTACTAATGACCTTTCAAGGACACAGGAAAAAAGGAAAATAACAAATTTTACAAAGTGGTAAAAGCGTTTACGTAAAGGTAATTATGGTCAAGTTGAAATTAGTGAGAAGTGAATGTAGTGGCAGTAAGTAGTACAGAGCAAAAACTGGGAATACACAGGGAAAAATAAAGGCCTAAACTGGAGTAAACTAAAATAGGACCAGGACTTGTGGAGATCGTGGGTCTCTCCTACCCATCCCTAGAACACCTCCTTTTCCTGGAGTTTCTACAGATCAAGTGTAAAAAGCTGAGCGCAGGCATTGGTCCAAACGCTGGGGGGCTCTGTCGATCTGATTCTCTGTCTGCGGCTCCTTCACAATGGGATGAGATTATGTGTAATAGTCTCAGCTCAGATTAGACTCCATCTGCTGCAGACTGGAGGCAATTAAAACACTAGGCCTTTTGAACAGATTCTCAATGTGTCGCCACAGAGTGTCAGTAACAAGGTCTCTCCCGTTTATCCTTAATCCAAGGCCTGCAGCTGTAAGCCTCTCAGAAAATCAACTGTGTACTCTCAGTCCCTGTACTGTAGTCAAGACCAAACTCACTTTAGGTACTATTTAACATACAGCACAAATTAAAGTGGAGCGACTGTAGAGCCTTGGGGAACTCCACAAAATAAAAACCAGTCATCAAACAGCAAGTTTTAGACTTACAAGTTTGACTGTCAGTCTTTACTAAAGGTAAATAATTAAGTCAAGAAAAAGAGAACAAATTTTACACAATGGCAACACCTCTGTCTTAATGATTAGGCATAAAGATTATAAATTATAAACCATAAAGGTTATAAAGAAAAAGAGCTGAGAGCATTTTGAGCATTTAGCATTTAGTTTAAATTATAGGGGAGTGAATGTACTGCCTTGAGGGACACCACTAAATAAACAACCAAACAACTGAAATAGTTTTAACTCTTTCAGCTGAACAATAAAGTATTAACAGTATAAAAAAAGTATTAGTATTATTTATTTTTTCTCAAAGGTAACTTCCCCTCACAGAGCAGTGTTTATATTCATTAACATGTTTAATGCTAACATTCTGCAATGATGTGTTTTGTCAGCTGGTTTAAAAGGTTTTTAAACAAGTTAATGGTCCAGGTCTGAATATTTGTATTTTATTGTATTTGAGATAAATAAAATAGCACATTGAAATAAACATAAGTAACATAACTAAAAACAATTTTGTTTTTAGTCAAAAAAATAAATAAATAAATAAATAAATAAAAAGATTTATCAAAAGAAAAGTCAACTCCATACAAAAATATATATTTTTCGTTTTGTTTTGACCAAAATAAAAACCAAAAATGACCAAAATAAAAAGGTACAGGCTGAAGCTACAGCTGCACCTGTACTTTACATAACCCATTTTACAGAAATAAAATACAAAGAAATCAAGAATATACTAACTATACTTCTTCCTTTTATATTTTGAAAATCCTTGTCTTGTATAGTTTTTAAACATAGTAGTTTTTAAATTGGATCAATGTTTTGTTACATTTTATATTTTTGACTAGCCCATACAATAAAGTCAACAAGGACGTAATGCTACAGATTATACCCAGAAAGTGTCTATTCCAGCACTGGCACATTTGCTTACAGAGGGAAACAAAAAACATGGTAACACTTTATTTGTGGCACATTTTATCATGAATAATAATCATTAATTAATTAATTAATCATAATAATAAAAATGTGCCCCAGAATCTAAAGTGTTACCTAAAACATAAATAAAGAAAAGGGAATATACTAAGTGTGTCTGTGAAGCTGTGTTACTGCTTGTTTCTCATTGGTCACAGAGGCAGCAGTAGTCGACTGACTTTAATTCCAATGAACACAAACTGATTATTAGAAACTGGACCAAACTCCTGTTAAGCCTCCTGAACATAATACTTACCTGACAGAGGAACAGTCCAGTACGAAGAGCATGTACAGCTGTGACAGATGTGAGATCTAAAGCCCTGTTCTCCGGAGACAGCCGTGCTCAGTGTTCTGTGCACTTTATTACAAGACCTTCATGACATGTGATTATGTCAAACGATGCAAAGACTATTTTATTTTAATCTGATTTGATGAAGGTACAGCAGGAAAAAGAGGATCATGAAGGGAGTCGAATGCTGCATCTTAAAATTAAAAATAAGGAAAGTTAATAACAAATCAAAGTAATAAATGTACATGAAGTAAAATACTGTGTTTTCTCACAGGTCACTGTTGTAAATACTTGAGTACACACTGGGTTTGACAAAGTCGCATGTCTTTTACACTTTATCAACCCCAGAAGAGGAAATTCATCCTGCTGCAACATAAAGAGATAAAGGATAAAATAAAACCTTAAAATCAGCCACTCCATAAATACATTTTGACATAATTTAAAAGTAAACACAATCAATCAGTACAAAATAAAAATAAAAAGTTCATGTGAGCTCTTGGATAAAACTGCAGTTATTCACAGATAAAAAATCTAATGACTTCCAGTGATTCATTTAAAGAGCCTGCCCTTTGAAAACGCTCTTTCTTTATTTGTTTTTACTTCCCCTCACTCAC
Source organism: Perccottus glenii (assembly GCA_024416835.2). Lineage (NCBI taxonomy): Eukaryota > Metazoa > Chordata > Actinopteri > Gobiiformes > Odontobutidae > Perccottus > Perccottus glenii. The sequence goes on from CM044553.2 coordinate 2,389,765, forward strand.
CACTAGGACGACATTAAGTCCTCCTTTGTGAATGAAAGCATTTTCAACATAAATGGAAAAGGGCGTCATTACAGAGCTGCCAATCAATCAGCAGTGTTCTATCACAGTTTGATTCCGCACTAAGAACTCTAAAGTTTGACTCTAGAGTTTTTAAAAGGCTGTGTTCATTGTGCTCCTGTCTCCTGTTCAGGACATTCACTGAACGTGTCTCTGCAGAGGCTCATTTTACAGATGAACTGAAGAAATACAATAATCTAAATGGAGCTTATTAGAAATGTTATCAATAATATAGAGTTTATACAGTCATGTTTAAAATTATTACACACTCTTTCAGAAACTGTTGGCTCTACAGAAGGTATCTGTCGTACGTTAACTCAAAAAAATGAGTTTCATGTGTTTTTAAACCCTATGTCCTTCCGTTTATAGGACGACCACCACCTGAACCACTGCTCCCCTTTAAAGTCTGAACTCTCTTTCACAGTTTGGTTTGGTCCTGGAGATGTCACACCTGAAGGTTTGGGTCGAACCAGACGTTGCAGGAGTGAGAGCGCCCTAACAGAGTTTAGAAAGGTGTCCCACATTGTCCCGCAGCAACAGACTTGTTCCACAGTTGGTGTTTTTTGATCTGGTCACACTGCCTTAAAAAACCCACCTGCAACATTCAACAAATCATTTCTACTTTCAATTGAGTTGTCTGTTTAATGTTGTTGTTCTACTGGCACTTCTCTGGATGACTGCTTCATAAACGTGGGATACACATCCACATGAATAAGACAAAGTGTGCCCCAGGTTGAGCAGGCTGGATGTGGATGTGAACAGTATTGTTGCTGTCTGTAGTAAAAAACAAAAAGACAACTGTCTGATCGCTTCTGTCTCTGAAGAGCTGTGACTATCCGCTGCTCCGGGACAAGAGATTACTCACATATGGGAGGATTTTCATCTGAGACTGTCCACATTATGTCACTGACAGTCTCTGCGTCTTATACTGTATCTGCGATTACTCTCAGATATACTTAACATGAAACGCTGCAAAAAACTGGGAAGTGTACACACGAAGAATGCTGCTGGGGGATTATAATCTAAAGACCGCTCTAATCTTTTTGTATTAATGTGATGAAAGGACGTCTGGAGTATAATTTGCTATTTGAAATGGATAATATTGGAGGAAAGATTTGAAGAAGGGGAGGAGCAAAGGGAAGGACGAGCTGCAGAAACAGAGCAAATGAAGAAGAGGAGCACACAGACAGCGAGATGCCATGGGACAGGTTTGTTTGGAGGGAAACGGACCAGGCCTGAGTGAAAATGGGACGGTTTTTAGTTTTGGGAGGATGTACTGAGTTTTCCTTCTCAGCCAAGGAGCCCCAAATGCAGCCAGATTATGAAGATTTGATCCATGAGGGAGGCGAGGCGCAGTGGCTTCATATCAAAAGCCAGGATTAGCGGGCTCTGGGTTTGATCTGCTCTGGCCTGGACTGGACCATGAGGCTGGAGCGCGGCCGGCGGGCTTCTCTGGCGCTCACCCTCAATTTTGTGGCGTTTGCTTTCGCCCTGTCGGCTGTGACCACCAGCTACTGGTGCGAGGGGACCAGGAAGGTGGCCAAGCCCTTCTGCACGGGGCCCCCGCTGAAGGTCAAACAGTGGTACTGCATCCGCTTCAACAGCTCCAACGTCAACGACTCGCGCCTCGTCCAGTACATCTTCGAGACCGGCGAAGAGAAGTTCCTGCTGCGCAAGTTCCACACGGGGATCTTCTTCTCCTGCGAACAGGCCTCCGACATGAACGGTGAGAGGGTTCAGAGGTCACCGTTACACGTTCTCTCCTTCACTTTGGCTCAAGTCTTGAATCTGAAAAGCATTTGTAAAAACAAGTCTCAGACACTCATAACAAACAGTGTTTTTATTGTTTTAGGCAGATGTTATTGTTGTGTGACATTTACAAAAGAGAAGATTATTATTAATAAAAATAATATTAGAAAAAAATATTTTTAAATAACACAATTTTAAATATTGTGATAATGATATTATCTGCAATATTTAAATGTTTTTTTTTACAGGAAAAAAGTCTAAACCAAATCTAAACCAGGTCTAAACCAGGTTCTAAACCAGGACTAAACCAGGTCTAAACCAAGGACTAAACCAGGACTAAACCAGGTCTAAACCAGGACTAAACCAGGTCTAAACCAGGTCTAAACCAGGTCTAAACCAGGACTAAACCAGGTCTAAACCAGGACTAAACCAGGTCTAAACCAGGACTAAACCAGGTCTAAACCAGGTCTAAACCAGGTCTAAACCAGGACTAAACCAGGTCTAAACCAGGACTAAACCAGGTCTAAACCAGGTCTAAACCAGGTCTAAACCAGGACTAAATATTATATTATATTATATATATTATTATATATTATATTATAACCATAGTATATTTAAATAATTATTGCTCATGTTATTTAATATTTTTAATGTTTATTTATTGTATGAAGCAATCTTCCTTATAGCACTTATTACTGAATCTAAAAACTAGACGACTTACCTGAGGCATGTTATAGTAATGTCAGTGGGAACAGGCTCTATGGAGAGGATCTAATCGTTCTACTCATATGTACAACAGCATACACCCAGACACAGACCTACAGGACAGCACATTAGCGGGGAATCCATGGATCAAGTCTCGACAATGGTTTGACTAACTGTGTGATTACTAACAAGGTTTTATTTTACTAAACTATTTTATTAATTGATCTGATATTTCCAGGTTAAGCACTTGACTGATAGCACTTAAACAGCACCAAGACTGCACTATGGATGACCTGCTTTATGCCCCCAGTAAAGGCCTGTGCTAAACAAAAAACCACACACCAGTAAAAATGCCTCTAAACCTCTGGCCTCTGGTGGTAAAATTCAGGCAGGATTTGACTGGACCCCAGGTGACCCTCTATTCATCAGGTCAGTAGGATTTTTTCAAATCCTGATCTAAACCAGGTCTAAACAGGACTAAACCAGGTCTAAACCAGGTCTAAACCAGGTCTAAACCAGGTCTAAACCAGGACTAAACCAGACCTAAACCAGGTCTAAACCAGGTCTAAACCAGGTCTAAACCAGACCTAAACCAGGTCTAAACCAGGTCTAAACCAGACCTAAACCAGGTCTAAACCAGGTCTAAACCAGGACTAAACCAGGTCTAAACCAGGTCTAAACCAGGACTAAACCAGGTCTAAACCAGACCTAAACCAGGTCTAAACCAGGTCTAAACCAGGTCTAAACCAGGTCTAAACCAGGTCTAAACCAGGACTAAACCAGGTCTAAACCAGGTCTAAACCAGGTCTAAACCAGACCTAAACCAGGTCTAAACCAGGTCTAAACCAGGACTAAACCAGGTCTAAACCAGGTCTAAACCAGGACTAAACCAGGTCTAAACCAGACCTAAACCAGGTCTAAACCAGGACTAAACCAGGTCTAAACCAGGTCTAAACCAGGACTAAACCAGGTCTAAACCAGACCTAAACCAGGTCTAAACCAGGTCTAAACCAGGTCTAAACCAGGTCTAAACCAGGTCTAAACAGGTCTAAACCTATTTTGACAGAAACAAAACTGTAAAAGTTTATCAAATGTTGATTAATAGTTTTATTGTGATTATGATATTTTTTGGAGCTCAAAAGTAGATCGACCAAAGTGTTTTTTTATCGAATGAAATTGTTGGGTGACATTTTTTTAAAAAGAGTAAAAGATAGTTTGTGAAGAACAGAACCAAGAAAGATCCGACAACTTTGAACAGATGCCTTTTTCATCAGGTTCAGTGGAACATGCTCGTCATAAAAACTGTCTCTGACAAAACAAACATATATTTCAGCTCCGACAGCGTCACAGACACAACCTTTGAACTGTTGAGACCAATGCACTTTTAGTTCAGAGAAATATTGAACTGTTTTAGAAAAATGAGCCAAAGCAAGAGAGAATGTGTAATTTTTCAGTTCAGTTTCATTTCCTGACACGATCGAGTGTGAGGATGGAAACAGTATCAAGAAGCATTTTAAATAAGAAACATCAAAGACACAAACAATATGTGAAGATTGTAAGAAAACACTGAGGCTAGCAGCAGCTCTGAGCAAAGACACAGAACATCCACAGCTTTCAGTTCAACACAAGTTTAACACAACTGTTATTTTATATTATTCAACATATTCACTCAAAATAATGTGGTTGGTAACAGAAATATGAATAATGGGTTTATCCTCATTATCAGAAACAATTTACCAGCATCAGTCTACATTTTTATTAGATTTTATTTTCTTCTTTGTTTATGCTTGGAAGCCTAAATGTTTATTTATTTAATGAAAAAATATTTATTTAATATTTTAATTCTATTTCTGAGTACACCTGATTTAAATTCTTAAAAAGTCATAGCTCTATTTATATCTTATATTTTAATCTAACTTTAAGAACTTTTTTTGTCCGTCCACAGGGTTCGACTGTCGGGACTTCTTTGAGATCGCCCCTGAACATGAACGAGGTCAGCTCTTTAAACTAATACACACCATCTGTAAATGATTACTTTACAACATTAGGAATATCAGGGACGGCAGTGAAAATATTGAGCTGATGAGAGAAGTATAAGAATAACATTGACCTTTTGACCTGGAGCTGAGGTCAGGGTAAAGCCTGAAGGAGACAGAGTTAGTCCAGACTTAGACCAGGTCCAGACTCACGGAGGTCAGTGTTTGAAGGAGACAGAGTTAGTCCAGACTTAGACCGGGTCCAGACTCACGGAGGTCAGTGTTTGAAGGAGACAGAGTTAGTCCAGACTTAGACCAGGTCCAGACTCACGGAGGTCAGTGTTTGAAGGAGACAGAGTTAGTCCAGGTCTTAGACCAGGTCCAGACTCACGGAGGTCAGTGTTTGAAGGAGACAGAGTTAGTCCAGACTTAGACCAGGTCCAGACTCACGGAGGTCTGTGTTTGAAGGAGACAGAGTTAGTCCGGTCTTAGACCAGGTCCAGACTCACGGAGGTCAGTGTTTGAAGGAGACAGAGTTAGTCCGGACTTAGACCAGGTCCAGACTCACGGAGGTCAGTGTTTGAAGGAGACAGAGTTAGTCCGGACTTAGACCAGGTCCAGACTCACAGACGTCAGTGTTTGAAGGAGACAGAGTTAGTCCAGACTTAGACCAGGTCCAGACTCACAGAGGTCAGTGTTTGAAGGAGACAGAGTTAGTCCGGACTTAGACCAGGTCCAGACTCACGGAGGTCAGTGTTTGAAGGAGACAGAGTTAGTCCGGTTAGCTGCTCACTTTATGTTCGACCTTTTTATGAGTTTGACCAAATGTCCATTTGTCTTCAACACCACTGTGTCTGGTCAAATATTCTGGTTTGTAACTTTGGTCTTTTCTCTGACGTCCCGCTGCGTCCACATGTCCCTGTCCCCTCTCTTTCCCGGCCCCTCAGGCGTCCTGTGGCTGTGCATCGTGGCGGAGAGCATGTACCTGTCTCTGCTCTTCACTGGAGGAGCTCTGATGACGCTCGAGCAGTGTCCCTGCTTCAGTGTCATGAACAAACTCAAGCTCAGTGCCTTCGCTGCTTTGTGCACCGCCGCATCAGGTACATCCAGCCTTTCATTCCTCGTCCAGAAGTTACCTATTCTCACCATTTAGACTCATTTAGACTCAGCAAAGGTTTTAAAAGGTTAGCTGTCACATCCTGGAGTTCAAACAACACTCACTAATTTAAATTCCAAGAGAACACAGACAGTACTTGCTCACATTATTCTCAATATCTGCCCAGTGTTTGTGTGTGTATCACACAGAATATTTTTAGGAAAGACGTGGATATACTTGGTATTACGGCAGTAATGGAGCCCACGGTGACCTGAGAGCAGAGGTACCAGGTCAGAGTGAGCGAGGAGCGGACAGTGAGTGGAGCACAGTGAAGGAGCAGCTCTGTCCAGGGCCACGCTCGGCGCAGGGGGATTTGTGGTCTGTGGATTAATCGGATTGGAGCTGGGGCAGCGGTTTTGGGCCGTGTCGAGACCTGCCCAGAGGAGCCCCATCCCCCCGTTGTTACGAGTTAATCCCAGGAAGAGCAGCAGCTGTAGGTCTTCGGCTGGATGTGACAGAGGCACAGGAGCCACTTCACAGTCGTCTCTCAGAGCCTCCAGTTCATCCTCTGTCGAAAACCTCATACACGGGACCCTTCTCTGTCTCTGCATTTACCCTGAGTCCTCCTGAGTCCACACAAGACCAGCTCTTACTTTCCCTTTTCATCTGCAAAACCACACAGGCTCCTGACGGTTTCCTGACGGTCTCCTGACGGGTTCCTGACAGGCTCCTGACGGTCCTGACGGTCACCTGACGGGTTCCTGACGGTCTCCTGACGGTCACCTGACGGGCTCCTGACGGTTTCCTGACGGGCTCCTGACGGGCTCCTGACGGTCTCCTGACGGTCACCTGACGGTCTCCTGATGGGCTCCTGACAGGCTCCTGACGGTCTCCTGATGGGCTCCTGATGGTCTCCTGACAGTTACTGACGGTCTCCTGACAGGCTCTTGACAGTCACCTGACGGGCTCCTGACGGTCACCTGACGGGCTCCAGACGGTCTCCTGACGGGCTCCTGATGGTTTACTGATGGGCTCCTGACGGTCACCTGACGGGCTCCAGACGGTCTCCTGATGGGCTCCTGATGGGCTCATGATGGGCTCCTGATGGTCTCCTGATGGTCTCCTGACGGTCTCCTGACAGTCTCCTGATGGTTTCCTGACAGTTACTGACGGTCTCCTGATGGTCTCCTGACGGTTTCCTGACGGTCTCCTGACAGTCTCCTGATGGTTTCCTGACAGTTACTGACGGTCTCCTGATGGTCTCCTGACGGTTTCCTGACGGGCTCCTGACGGGCTTCTGATGGTCTCCAGACGGGCTCCTGATGGTTTCCTGACAGTTACTGACGGTCTCCTGATGGTCTCCTGACGGTTTCCTGACGGGCTCCTGACGGGCTTCTGACGGTCTCCTGACGGTCTCCAGACAGGCTCCAGACGGTCTCCTGATGGGCTCCTGATGGGCTCATGATGGGCTCCTGATAGGCTCCTGATGGTCTCCTGATGGTCTCCTGACGGTCTCCTGACAGTCTCCTGATGGTTTCCTGACAGTTACTGACGGTCTCCTGATGGTCTCCTGACGGTTTCCTGACGGGCTCCTGACGGGCTTCTGACGGTCTCCTGACGGTCTCCAGATGGGCTCCTGATGGTTTCCTGATGGGCTCCTGACGGTCTCCTGAGAGCTCTGTGTGTAGAATCCACTCAGACCCAGAGTTACTGCTTTACTTCCTGTTTCTGATTTATTATAAACCAACTGTTCTCCATTTTCACACTGATGTCAAACACTGTTAATAAATACTGACATAAATACAACTGATCGCTCAGCGTTTCCTTGAAGAAGCCTGCGACACTGATGAATGAATGTGTGTTTACTATTCCTTACAAAACCCCTCTGGTCAGGACCTGACCCTAACCTAACCCTGCTGTGGTCCGCAGGCCTTTGTGGGATGGTGGCCCACATGATGTTCACCACCATCTTTCAGCTGGCGGTCGCCATGGGCCCCGAGGACTGGAGACCCAAGACCTGGGACTACAGCTGGTCCTACATGTGAGTCCTACTGCTCTCACTCGTGTAACTAGAAGAGGACAAGAACTTATCTACTGCTTTACTTAAAGGTCCTCATCATTAATCTGTAGCACACACACAGTTTAAAGTGAGAGGCAGTGTCTAAGTCCACCTCTTCTGCCCAATACTTTCAACAATGTTCTTCTTCAAAACTATGTCTAGGACCAGAGCCTTGCATGTTTTTAACAGTGTAAGAAGAATTCTGTAATTCTGTAGGGAAACCAGTAAAAAACTGTTGTTTCAAAGACCAAACCTTGTCTAAGGCATAGATTTGTATAAACTCTAACTTCCCCTGCAGGTGGGAGTATAGATAGTATTTCTTTAAAGGAAACCTTTAAACAGTGAAAACATAAAAAAATGACAGTGTTTTATCTGTGGCTCACGTCAAGAGTTACTCAGATTCTTTACATTTATTATAAAACTATTACTATTTTCTTTCTATGGTTTATTTACCTGGATGTGATTTTTGTGACTCCAACAATACAAAGAAGAAAAAATTTTGCACGTCTAATTTTCTGGGGCAGGTGTGTAGAACAGGAAAAATCAAAGACTCCCGTACACTGTCCATTTATTCAGACTCATGACGTTATCAGTTTAATGTCACTTTCCTGATGTTTCTCTGCAGCTCTATTCACTCTGCTCTTGTCCCTCTGCTCAGTTTGGCCTGGGGCTCCTTCGGTACCTGCATGGCGTCTGCGGTCACGGCTCTGAACAGATACACAAAGACTATCGTAGAGTTCAAATACAAGCGGAGAAACATCGAGAAGAGCCTGATGATCAAGCAGAAGATGCTGGACCTGGAGCTCCCGGAGCAGATGTGTGAGCAGATGTGGGACATGTATCTGACGGAGGTCCCCGCAGACGCTGAGGGGCCGCCTGAGCTGCCCCTGAACGGACACAAACCCCCCACAGGAACAACGTACGTGGTGGAGATGGACGAGGAGCTGGAGCCGCAAGGAGAGGAGTACTGCTGAGGAAGAGATCAGAGTTTAACACTGAACTCATCTGGGTTCAGTGTTGCTCCTAAGGTTGTCTTTGGGACTGTCGAGGATGGACAGGATCGCAGACTGAGGGCTGGGACGGTGGTGAAGGTGGTTGGTTTGAGAGGATGAGGAGGACAGAGACAGACGAGGAGATCCTTGAAGAGAACAAGGAAAGGTTTCATCAAAGAGATGGAGGATCATCAGCAGAACAAGTCCACTCTGACTGTTGCTCACTGTCCTCCATGTTCTACAGACTCCACCAGGATCGGCCCTTCTGTGAGGGTACATCCCATGTCCAGCTGCCTTCTTTAAAAACTCTCAAGGACGACTGAGAAGCACTAATCGAACTTTTACTGAGACCATTACTGCAGCTGGACTTAGATAAACTGTTGTCTACATTTCCAGGACATAGTTAGTGCCGTTTGTTCAGTTTCATTTAATCTTAGACACGAGCGGAGACATCTGCAGCTCTCTCTGGATCTGTTTGATACGCTTGAAGTCATAATATAAATATAAATAACTGAAACAATATGAGGTGTATTCATGGTTTATATAGAAACTTTTACTGACTTCTCACTGTGTTGTTTAATCTAAGGTCGGAACAGTATCCACTGCATCACAAGCTGGATTTATTCACTTCTGTTTCACTCACTCCAGCAGTTTCTGTGAAGATTTACACAAAATAACTTACTTTTGGTAAGGTTTGTCTGAAGTGCACAGTGATATCTGTCGACCTGTGTTTTTCCTGAATCACAGCGGCTCAAGCCGAGATAATACTCATAATCAGAGATCTTACATAAACTGTTCAGACCTCGTCTCAGATAAAGACTGAAGGGTTCAGATATGTTTTTAGTCATTTAAATGTTTTTTTTTATCCATTTGTGTCATGGCCAATGGCCCAGAAACTGGAAGAAGACTCCAATGCAAAACCCCAGGCACAGGCAAAGAGTTAAAATAAGGTTTATTTGGTCCAACAGGTACAAACAGAATACAAGAACCAGGGAAAAACCAAAGCAGGTCCGAGCAGATAATCCAAGAAATATATATATATATAAATATATATATATATCAGAAAACAACAGACTAGGAAAATCAAAAGAACCTCTACAGAAAACAAAGACTACGTTAGATCAAACACAGGGAAACACAAAACAGACTCACGGTAAAAGACACGCAGGTATAAATAGACACAGACAACAAGGGACAGGTGAAACACATGAGGGCGGAGCATGCAATCACACAGGAGGGAAAGACACAAGGCAGGAAGTCAATAAACATCCACAGACAGGGTCAAGACATTTCACAAATAAAACCAAAACTCTACTACAAGCTAAAACAATAATCAGATACATAACCCAAACTAAAAATCAGAATAATAATGAAAACCACTACAATACTTAAAAGAACCAAAACATTAAACAAAACAGACAGACTACTTAAACAAACATGAATCCTGACAATTTGTTCTTTTAAATCGTCTCTTAACACAAAAGATTGTCTTTATATTTTACTAAAAAAGACTCACAATGATAGTTATATTTATTTTGTTCCAATGTGGAATAATTAAAAAATGAAATGAATCAAACAATTTTTTTTATTTTATTTAACCTTTATTTAACCAGATAAAAACTCATTGAGATTAAAAATCTCTTTTTCAAGAGTGACCTGGCCAAGACAACAGCATTTACATACAATTTAAAAAAAAACATACATGACATCAAAAAACAAATGATATTTAGTCGATGTGTACAAGTTTAAAAACAGTTACATTTTCCAAGTTCATTGAGTTCACGCTTCTTTAGAATAGTTTTAAATTCTCCCAATGTCACAAGTTCAGAAAGATTTAGGTCCTTTTGTATAATAAAAATACATGAAAATGCTTTAGTTCACAGCGGGATATGACTTTAGTTCATAAACCTAATAATTGGTCCTTGTGACGCTGCAGGGGGTTCTCCTCCAGGTATTTGTGAATGTACCAGCAGGACACACGCGCCCGCAGCTTTTCTTCAACCACAAACTCCAGGGCAGCCTTCGAGAGCAGCGCAGCCAGCCCGCGGCCTCGGGAAGACTCTGGGACGAACGTGGACATCAGCTCGACTTCTTTAGGTCCTGTGAATCTGTAGAACAGCACAGCGTCTTCATCTGGGCCTGGAGACAAAAGATATCAGTTACTTTTAATGCCACAAGGTCACACTTTATGACCCTGCAGTTCTATAGTTACTTTGGGCTGATGGATTTTAGCTGATTTCCAAATTTAACAAGTGTCTAAAACAAGGCCCAGGGTTTGTTTGACTTGGCCCTCAATACATTTGGACACAATGAAATAAACAGGGGTAACCATTTTTAAAGGGGCCAAGGGGGCAAAGGGGACAACCTGTGTCTGCGTAGGTTTCCTCCGGGTACTCCGGTTTCCCCTACCACCAAAAAAACATGTACAATAGTCCCCAAACAAACACACTCTGCAAATGAGATTTGTAATCTCAGTGGGACTTTCCTGGTTAAATAAAGGTTAAAAAAAAAAAAGATGGGACTTAAACTGAAATTATGAATTTGAACAGGTTTTAGTTGGATTTGAACAGGTTTTAGATGGATTTCAAGTTTCTTAGACTTAGAATTTGTCTTATTCCTAGTTCTAGTAATAATAATGTGTGAGTTTTTTAGTAACTAAAGGCTGCAGCATTAGCACAGAGCTCCTAATATTATTTTTTCTTTTAAATTTAGCTTTGAAGCTAAGCTAAAATACATTGGTAGGTTTTTTTAATCATATTTTGAAAGATGACACTTTTAACTCTTCTTTAGATAAATTAAACTCTATATAAATGTTTATCAAGCGTTTATTTCTTTTAAAATCACCACAAACTGTTAAATATTCGTCACAATATTAATACATTATTTTATTCAAGCGAAACAGGCCTCAGCTCGACCCCGGCGTCTCCTACACAGGCTCCCCGGAAACAGAGCACCCACCACGGCTGTGCTTCTTACCAGCTCCGCTGTCCGGGGTCACGGTGAAGCGCTGGTTCTCTCGGTCGTGTCGCACCATTAAACTGTTTTTATTCACCGAGTTTATCCTAATGAAGGCCACGGGAGGGCTTCTCAATCCAAGAGTTAAATGTGAAAGTCTGGAGAGAAGTTTAAACGCCATTTTAATACAAATAAAAACTAGCTACAGTTTGAGCTAACAGTCAAAATACAGGACTGTGGCTGCAGTGAGAGGTGTTCACCACAAGAGGGCGCCTAAGACTCAGAAATGAAAACACTGTGACCTGTTGACCTCACATTTTTAAAGTAAAGGCTTTTATTAAAAGGTTATAACAGACAAGAATAATATATATATGAGCATATATATTCACACTTATATAAAATACTTGTGTGAAGTATTGTTTAACAAGCCCTGAGTTCTTGATTAGTCCCTTGTGACAATAAATATCTATAAAACACAGTCCCAGTCTGAAGGTCCAGGCTGAAAGGGACAGATGACACACTTGCTCAAAGGTCCTAATGTGACCCAAAGCTAAACCATAAAAGTGTGATAGAAGGGCCGCTGTTGTTACTCAGGCTTTCTTGAGTGGTGCTGAAGGAAGTGTATTAGACTTTTTTAAGAACCAAAAGAAAAAAATTATTTGTTTTTGGTTCTTGGCTGAACCTTGGACTTAGACTTTCTTAAAACCATTTAAATCTCTTAAACTCTCTCCAGTGTAAAAAGTGAATAATAAATATAATCCATAAGGTTTGATTAGACGCCTCTTTAAACTGCTGTATTGAATATTTTATATTAGTTGCATTAATACAAACAGTAGTGGTTCTAAAGACTCTCTGGGCTCATAAGGGACATTTATTTGTAGACATTAAAATTTGCATAAAGAATGGCAGACCTATAAGTTTGATCTGTGAGAACAGTGTAAGAAAAGTGACTGAAGCCTCATAATGTTTGAATTGTATTTTTATTTTAGCAGTAATCCATAGTTGAAAGGCAAATATTTATGTCCATATATATCCACAGGTTGGTCTCAAAAAGTTCTTGAAAGAAGAAAACATTCTCTGAGGTCAGGGGCAGGTTAACGTCACTGTAAAACTGTGAAAGGTTAATAGAGCGCTCTATTGTGTGACTGTATTAAAGCCAGTCTTGTTTTGTGTTTTAGAAACCTAAAACACCTTTAAAACATTTACATGAGAGGTAAGAAAACTGAACAATGAACCTTTCAAAGACAAAATCTTATCCATAACAGCTTATCTGTAACACACTTTTATAAATGTAAAAGACACTTCATACATTTATTTTCAAAACCATATGAAAACAGTACAAGCTCTGACAATAAACAATAATCCCCGTGTGACTCTCCAAATGAAGACCCTCTGTGCACTTTTCTGACCTTTAAACCCTGCGCAGGGTTGGCTCAGTGCAGGTCCTCGGCTGCAGCTGCGTCCTTCACGCCGGCGGCCATCACAGCGAAGAACAGGTTTGGGAAGAAGGACCTGGTGTAGACGGCTATTTTAGGAAGAGACGGAGCGATCACCACTTCTCTTCTTTTGTTGCTCAAAGTCTTCACGATCTCAGCGGCAGCTTCATCCGGAGACACGCCCAGAGGCCTTCGGGTGTAGAGCCCTGGGCGGGGCACAGAATATTAAAATATATCTTCAATCCCAATAATCTGTGTCACAATTTAGAACGGGTCCTGGTTTATTCACTGTATTTTTAGTCCTGGTCCTGGTTTATTTTTGATTTAGTCCCTGATACGTCCAGGTTCAGACCTTATTTAATTTAGTTTTCTGTGAAGGTTCTCAGTCTTCCAGGTCACCTTGAAGGAAAGGTTAAAGTCCAGATGCCTTTGCTTTAATCTTTTCTTCCTTGGTTTAGTTCTATTTTAGTTTGTGTTTAGTCCTTATTCAGACCTGGTTCAGACCTGGATTATGTGTGGTCTGGTCCTGGTTTGGTCCTGATGTGACCCAGGTTTAGACTTGATTTAGTCTTAGTTTGGTCCTAGTTTAGACCCGGTTTACCCTGAGTTTAGGACATGTTCTGTTCTGTTAAGACCCTGGATTAGCTGCAGTTTAACAGTCTGTCTTCGGCCCGTAGACCAGCTGTTGGAGACCCCTGCTGTCAGTTTGAGGCGTTACTCACACGACCAGAAGGACTTGTCCCGAGCCGCCTCTGATCCTGTTGTTGTTGTGCTGCTGATGAAGGTGTGGTTGATGGTGCTGACGGTGATGCCGTACTCCTCCACCTCCGCTCTCAGACAGTCGAAGAAGGCCTGCACCGCGTGTTTGGACGCTGCGTCTGAACATCACACAAATCCAAAAAACTGAGATTGTGTGTCTTCTTCTTTAAAGTCGTGCCCCCACCTTCAGACAGACTCACACAGAGCAGCTGAATAAAGACTCAAAGACACAAATTATTTGCAAAATTTGTTCTTCAAATCTGAATAAAAAATGCCCATTCATTTTTGACCCAAGGTTTCATTCTTCTGTGACACTTTCTGTGACTGTTGAACCTCATTATCAAGACTCCCATAGTTCTGCAAAGGTATAGACTAAAAATACAATTCAGTGGAAATTAAAAAGAAAAGGCATCAGAAACAACTCAAGTGTCAGACTCACACGTGGAGCGGAAGGGCACGGACAGTTTTCCCTGGATACTGTTGAGCAGCAGCATGTGTCCAGTTCTGCGAGAGATCATGGAGGGAAGGACGGCTGAAACAGAGAGACACCAGCAGCTGAGGAACAGACTCGTAGCAGCTGAGCCACGACAGAACTGACTGTGTCTGAAGTGAGGTCAAAATGCAGCCTCAGGAGGTTTTTATTAGTGGCTGTTATCATTACAATGTCATTTGTGTGTTTTGTATAAAGTCCAGTAGTGTTATCAAGACAACCTGAGACCTAGGCCAGACCAAGTCACGCACAGAAGAAGAAATTTGCAGTTTTGTTTGGTCATAATGTCCAATTCTACCACAATACCAAGATGAAACTAAAGTTGAGATAAAAACAAGATCTTAGTTCTCATCACCAAACCTAAAGACAGAACGGAACCTGAAACACGTAAATGGGAAGTGCATTTGTAAAGACAACATTTTTATCTACGTTTTAAGTTTATAATTTGTGTAACAAAAGAGTGATTATTATTATTATTATTATTATTATTATAACAACAACAGGTGTGGACTTGGCTGGACGTCACGCTCACCTTTGGCCAGAGTGGCAGGTCCAAAGTAGTTGTGGTCCATGAGCAGCTTGTCGAGCTCCAGAGACAGAGTGTGAGCCGGGGCTTTGACCTTCAGGCTGCCATTGAGGATGAGGACGTCCAGGCAGCCGTAACACTCCAGGATCTCCTCCACGGCCTCGGGGAGACTGTCCATGTCCCCAAAGTCCAGCAGCACCAGCTTTATCGGGAACGTCTGAGAGAAACAGCAGGTCCACTTTCTCAGATTCACAGATGATTTAACATCAGCTGAGAAAAAGGACTGCCCTTTACAAACCTGGCATGACATCTACAAAAGATGTAAAGGTTCTAATACTTCCATCCGGTGCTGTACTGTTACTTAAGTTTTATTATTTGTACTTTTATTTTTATCTGTACAGTTGTCTAGATGTGGAACCTGGACGCACCACAGTCGGGTCTGAAGCGTTGGTCAGATCATCGGCCAGTTCTTCCAGTTTGTCCCAGTTTTTTCCACAGAGTATGAGCCTGGCTCCTCCTCGGTGAAACACGCCGGCACATTCTGCAGCAACAGAACAGCAGGGCTTCTTATGAATTATTATATAAATGACCTTAGTCACATGACCGCTTCCTCTTCATTACAAAAATAAAAGAAGTTAAAACCAATGAATATGACAATTAATGAATGAATATAAAAATTGCATTGAGTGTGACTGTGCTGAGTCATTAACATTTAAGGCAACATTAGTGACCCTCCAAAAAAGTGCAAGTAGCAAAAACCCATTAAAAAAGAAACAAATTAATACAATATTTAAATCAAATTGTAACTGTTCATTAAATCGCTAGAGAAGAAACATTTCTGCAATTTTTTAATGTTTAAAAATATTCTGAAAGGTGATAATGAATTATAAATGTAATAAATAATATTAATTAAAATATTAATAA
This sequence comes from Perccottus glenii, assembly GCA_024416835.2. Classification (NCBI taxonomy): domain Eukaryota; kingdom Metazoa; phylum Chordata; class Actinopteri; order Gobiiformes; family Odontobutidae; genus Perccottus; species Perccottus glenii. The sequence continues at coordinate 2,405,489 of CM044553.2, forward strand.
ATTACTTAAATAATATGGTTAAATAATTTGATTTTGAAATAACCCAGATAATAATAATTAATTATTATTATTATTATTATTCTAATTGTAGGAGTAGGATCTGTTTTCTTCTGTTTTTATGAAATGTTGTGTTTGTCTTGGGTTTCTTTTGTTTTGTTTAATTGTATCATGTAGTGTTTTGATTTGTTTGTTTAAAGGGATAATGATAAGTCTCAGACTTCGGCCTACACGTGACCTTTCATGTGACCTTTTATTTGGAATTATTGTATTCTTTTCTTTATTTCTTTTCTTTATTTCTCATTGAATAAACAACAACTAAACATTTATTCTCTCTCCAGTCACAACCTTTGCTAAAGCTGTTTTCTCTAAACAAATAATTCTTTACATCTTCTTTATTATTTTGGCTTTAACAAAGAATGGACCAAAGAAAAGAGGCAGCGCTTCCCTGAAGTTAGATTTATCAACAATGTTTTACAAAAACAATTTCATCTTTTATTTTCCAGATAGTTTAGTTGTTACAGATTAGTTTATAGTTTACTGGACAGATTTAAACCCCTCCCCTGTGCTATCGTCTCATTGGTTGAGTGCTGACCTTTGCCGAGGCCTGACAGAGCGTCCGTCAGCACCACCACCTTGTTCCGGACCGAGCTCTTGGACAGCAGCCTCAGGACCAGGCCGTAGACGTAGAAGAAGCCGGCGGTGAGCACCACCACACAGGGCACCAGCACAACCGTGGTGGTCCACACCGAGGCCATCTTTGGCAGGACGTCCTGGAAAAGGGATGCAGCTTAGATTTATTTATTTAGAGATAAAGAGCCTACGGCGCCCAGATAAAAGGTGACGATAATGAGTTCACACAAAAGAAAATCCACTGGTGTAAATGATGAGTGTTCCATCAGAGGTTAGAGCGACTCTTTGGGGCCACAGACCCGTCTCTACGGTGGGTAACACGGATGAGGAGTATGTTTTTGAGGTAAACATACTCTGGCTAGGGTTAAATGGCTGGTTTTGTTTGATGCAGATGAGATGATGGTTCACTCTGACGGTTCATACCCAGAAGCTCTCCGACTCCGTTACATTGGGCTCCATGTCTTTCTCTACAAGCCTTTTTAACTAACTACAGGAACAGAAGCACAGGTATTATACCCTGTTAACAGACAGCTGGTGTTACACAGGTGTTCAGTGTTCAGTCTTGCCTTGGTAATAGATTTTGAAAACCATAAAGAGGATTTTTGCAGAGCCCCGTGTCACAGCAGTGCTGGAAAATAAAAGAATATGGAAGAGTATTTTCCATCTTTGTAATAAAACAACAGTGTGGGATGTGTTTTTAAAAGTGAAAAAGCATCGACAGATCATGTTAGGGCTGCTCTTACAACATGTGGTCACTAATGTAACCTCGGTTCTCTGTCAAAAGGGTTTTTCACAAGAATATGTTTTATCATTTAATCATATTATGTAAAACAAAAATGACAACAACCAAAACTGTGGCTTTAAGATCTTTATACCATTTTTCTTTGATGTATTTGTTCTTTATCTCTTCACTACAACAGAGAATGAAGCCTTTTGAATGTTGTAAATAGATTATAAGAGTGCATTAATGCTCAGGATTAGTTCATGTGTCCTGTGTAGAGTCTACAGCCCTCCGGTTGTGTTGGGCTGATCTGACCTGCTCTGGTCACTGCTCTGTTGTGTCTCGTCACATTCAGCCTTTGTCAGAGTTACTGTATCTATGCAGGGCGCTGTATTTTTAGAAAAGCTTTCTCGGACAAACAGCCGGAGCTCAGTGTGGAGTGGACATGACCGTGATCAGACAAACTCAGAGTGTGTCTCTGATCCCAGCAGAGGCTCCAGCACCAACTGTATTTATCCCTAAAGCCACACTCTCTCAGAAGATAAACTCTCACTGTAATAGACTGATAAGACCATGGCCTTGTTCATTAAAAAGCTGTGTTAAATAAAGTAAAAGTCATCTGATTGAACATGTTCAGTTGTATTTATGCAGAGCAATGTAACAAAAGTATCTCTCTCACTGTCTGAACTACAGTTTACAGGTGTTACAGTCGTTATGAGGGCTTTGGACCTAAAGCAGGTATCATCATCTGTACTGCATCTCCACATCGCTTTGTCTTCAGACCTGAAATAAACCCTCAAAGAGATATCTCCAGACAGTTTTAGGATTTAAACAGTTTTAGATGGATCTGAACAGGTTTTAGTTGGATTTAAACAGGTTTTAGTTGGATTTAAACAGGTTTTAGTTAGATTTGAACAGGTTTTAGTTGGATTTGAAAAGGTTCTAGTTGGATTTGAACAGGTTTTAGTTGGATTTAAACAGGTTTTAGTTGGATTTGAACAGGTTCTAGTTGGATTTAAACAGGTTTTAGTTGGATTTGAACAGGTTTTAGTTCGATTTAAACAGGTTTAAGTTTGATTTGAACAGGTTTTAGTTGGATTTAAACAGGTTTAAGTTTGATTTGAACAGGTTTTAGTTGGATTTAAACAGGTTTAAGTTTGATTTGAACAGGTTTTAGTTGGATTTGAAGAGGTTTTAGTTGGATTTGAAGAGGTTTTAGTTAGATTTGAACAGGTTTTAGTTGGATTTAAACAGGTTTTAGTTGGATTTAAACAGGTTTTAGTTGGATTTGAACAGGTTTTAGTTGATTTAAACAGGTTTTAGTTAGATTTGAACAGGTTTTAGTTGGATTTAAACAGGTTTTAGTTAGATTTGAACAGGTTTTAGTTGGATTTAAACAGGTTTTAGTTGGATTTGAACAGGTTTTAGTTGGATTTAAACAGGTTTTAGTTAGATTTGAACAGGTTTTAGTTGGATTTGAACAGGTTTTAGTTGGATTTAAACAGGTTTTAGTTGGGTTTGAACAGGTTTTAGTTGGATTTAAACAGGTTTTAGTTGGATTTAAACAGGTTTTAGTTGGATTTAAACAGGTTTTAGTTGGATTTGAACAGGTTTTAGTTGGATTTAAACAGGTTTTAGTTGGATTTAAACAGGTTTTAGTTGGATCTGAACAGGATTTAGTTGGATTTAAACAGGTTTTAGGTGGATTTGAACATGTTTTAGTTGGATTTAAACAGGTTTTAGTTGGATTTGAACAGGTTTTAGTTGGATTTAAACAGGTTTTAGTTGGATTTAAACAGGTTTTAGTTGGATTTAAACAGGTTTTAGTTGGATTTAAACAGGTTTTAGTTGGATTTGAACAGGTTTTAGTTGGATTTAAACAGGTTTTAGTTAGATTTGAACAGGTTTTAGTTGGATTTGAACAGGTTTTAGTTGGATTTAAACAGGTTTTAGTTGGGTTTGAACAGGTTTTAGTTGGATTTAAACAGGTTTTAGTTGGATTTAAACAGGTTTTAGTTGGATTTAAACAGGTTTTAGTTGGATTTAAACAGGTTTTAGTTAGATTTGAACAGGTTTTAGTTGGATTTGAACAGGTTTTAGTTGGATTTAAACAGGTTTTAGTTGGGTTTGAACAGGATTTAGTTGGATTTGAACAGGTTTTAGTTGGATTTAAACAGGTTTTAGTTGGATTTAAACAGGTTTTAGTTGGATTTAAACAGGTTTTAGTTGGATTTGAACAGGTTTTAGTTGGATTTAAACAGGTTTTAGTTGGATTTAAACAGGTTTTAGTTGGATCTGAACAGGATTTAGTTGGATTTAAACAGGTTTTAGTTGGATTTGTTTAGTTCGATTTAAACAGGTTTAAGTTTGATTTGAACAGGTTTTAGTTGGATTTAAACAGGTTTTAGGTGGATTTGAACAGGTTTTAGTTGGATTTAAACAGGTTTTAGTTAGATTTGAACAGGTTTTAGTTGGATTTAAACAGGTTTTAGTTGGATTTAAACAGGTTTTAGGTGGATCTGAACAGGATTTAGTTGGATTTGAACAGGTTTTAGTTGGATTTAAACAGGTTTTAGTTGGATCTGAACAGGATTTAGTTGGATCTGAACAGGATTTAGTTGGATTTAAACAGGTTTTAGTTGGATTTGTTTAGTTCGATTTAAACAGGTTTAAGTTTGATTTGAACAGGTTTTAGTTGGATTTAAACAGGTTTTAGGTGGATTTAAACAGGTTTTAGGTGGATTTGAACAGGTTTTAGTTGGATTTAAACAGGTTTTAGGTGGATTTGAACATGTTTTAGTTGGATTTAAACAGGTTTTAGTTGGATTTGAACAGGTTTTAGTTGGATTTAAACAGGTTTTAGTTGGATCTGAACAGGATTTAGTTGGATTTGAACAGGTTTTAGTTGGATTTAAACAGGTTTTAGTTGGATCTGAACAGGATTTAGTTGGATTTAAACAGGTTTTAGTTGGATTTGTTTAGTTCGATTTAAACAGGTTTAAGTTTGATTTGAACAGGTTTTAGTTGGATTTAAACAGGTTTTAGTTGGCTTTAAACAGGTTTTAGTTGGATTTAAACAGGTTTTAGTTGGATTTGAACAGGTTTTAGTTGGATTTAGCACTTTAGTTTAAGCCAGAATGCGCCCTCAGATGAAAACCTGAAAGCTCAGAGATCTCAGGACAGACCTCACATTATTATCTTCACATTATGTCATGTCGTGGTATTAGAAGGAAACAGAGACTTACTCTGGAGTTTTCCTGGAGCTGATCCACAGACACAGAGTTACTGAGCGACTGCTGCTGCCATTAAACCCGACACACTCTCAGTGGGGTTAGAGCTCTTTTTATAGCTTCACAGCTGAGTCAGACCCTCTGAGTGTGTGTACGTTAAAGACAGGTCCTGTTTCGAAAGAGTCGAGGGGAGGGTGAAGGATAAGGCTCAGACATATACAGCAAATATATGTTTCTACTCCAGTGTTACTACAGATACATGATTACACCCAACTAGAATCTTCTGCAGGGTTTAAACAACCCAGAGGTCCAAAAAACAGAGGGTTGGAGATGATTTGGAGAAGACAAGACATAAACCTTCCCATAAGGCCTTCAATTCTGTTTTATCTCGACATCCCAATAACAACACTTGCCTCAAAGGGCTTTACAAGAACAAAAGGAAACAAAGAGAAGAACAGCCTGAACTAGATAACAGCCCTGTCCTTAGAGCCTCCTTCAGGGTCAGGGCACATGAATATGTACCTGCAGTACTTCAGGGTTCACACACACTATATGAATACATAAATGTAAAAGCTATTTTTCTGTAGTTTTTAAAAGCAAATGTGTGACTGTTAGCATCAGATGAAACCATGAAAGACAGTTTCTTGGTTCCCAGACAGTGTCCTGGGAGTTTACAGCAGATAAAGTCCATTATGTCATGTAAACTTTAAAGACTCAGGGGATTGTGAAAACACTTGTTTCTCTGTGCATCTTTACCAGCTCAGAATAACTGTGTCCTGTCTGGACACGATTAACGTTGTGTTGTGTCTCTGAATTTCTGTAAAAACTCAAACTAAACGATGGGATTTTCTCATTTAAACCGAATATTGAGATCTAAATAGAGTTGACTGAAATGTAAATGTGTTACTGTCTGTCTTTAGTTTAATGACGTGTTTCTTTCTCTCAGTAAAGTTATAAACATCACACAGACAGAGCAGATTTTGGGTCTTTCACAATAAAAGCACCACAGGACTGATATATGACAGTAAACTGACACCTCAGCTGTTTTTTTACTTTTATAAGAATGTATCTCAACATTTCACGGTTTATTTATCACTTTTAAACATCATTAAGTGTTCTGAATAAAATCATAATTCCAGATTCTTCTTCAGTGAAAAAGACAATTATTATTTTATTAAATCATAATTCCAGATTCAGTGAAAAGGACAATTATTTTATTGTGAAGGTGTAAATTAAATATTTACTCATTCCTTCTTTTTTTATTTAGTTTTATTAGAACCAGGTTTCAGTGCCACGTTTCTAATGTTTTATATCACGTTTAAGAAAAAGAGAACCAGAATCAGATTTATTTTATTTGTAAAATATTTTTACAGAAAAAAAATCAAACTTCAAACTTCAAATCCATCTAAAACCTGATCAAATCCATCTAAAACCTGTTCAAATCCATCTAAAACCTGTTCAAATCCATCTAAAACCTGATCAAATCCATCTAAAACCTGATCAAATCCATCTCCTGTGAGGCTGTTCTGTAAGATGTGTCTTTAGCTCGAGTGTGACCTTTTATTTCTACAGTCCTCCCGTTTCCTGTGCGCGTGCGCTGCGTGCGTTTTGACGCCGGCAGAGCTGAGGTTTCCCTGGAGCCGCACTGAGGCGCGGACAGGTACCTCTCTGTCCCGGGCCTCGGAGCGGCTCGTCGTCATGTCAGACTTTGAGGAATTTGAGAAGCAGCTGAGTGAGAACCGTCAGGGTAAGCCTCCTCGGTCCTGTCCCGGGAGCGCGGGCTGCTCCGGAGCTAGCTTTGTGACGCGGACATTAGCTGCTGCTCCAGAAGGATTTTATGAATGAGATGAGTGCGTGAGTGACAGCTGCTCCAGAGACTGATCAGATTATCCTCCGTTTTATCTCTGAGTAAATCAGAATAAAGCTCAGTACTGTCTTCCTCCAGAGGCCGAGCTAAAGCTGCAGACCTGCAGTCACTTTAATACAGCCTCTACCTCTCATAACTCACCTGTAGGCCTGCGGTATGTCAGATAACTCACCTGTAGGCCTGCGGTATGTCAGATAAGTCACCTGTAGGCCTGCGGTATGTCAGATAAGTCACCTGTAGGCCTGCGGTATGTCAGATAAGTCACCTGTAGGCCTGCGGTATGTCAGATAACTCACCTGTAGGCCTGCGGTATGTCAGATAAGTCACCTGTAGACCTGCAGTATGTCAGATAACTCACCTGTAGGCCTGCGGCATCTCGGATAACTCACCTGTAGGCCTGCAGTATCTCAAATAACTCACCTGTAGGCCTGCAGTATCTCAAATAACTCACCTGTAGGCCTGCAGTATCTTAAATAACTCACCTGTAGGCCTGCAGTATCTCAAATAACTCACCTGTAGGCCTGCAGTATCTCAAATAACTCACCTGTAGGCCTGCAGTATCTCAAATAACTCACCTGTAGGCCTGCAGTATCTTAAATAACTCACCTGTAGGCCTGCTGCCTTAGGCAAGGCAAGGCAATTTTATTTATACAGCACAATTCATACACTGGGTAACTCAAAGTGCTTTACAAGAATAAAAGACAATTTACAAGATTTAGATTAAGAAACATAAGAAAAAATGAAAAACATTGAGTGCAGATAAAAGAATAAACACTTTAATAAAAGAAAAAAACACTTTAGGTTGTAGTGTAGGCGGAGCTAAAGAGGAAGGTTTTTAACCTCCCCTTGAACATTGTTAAAGTTGAGGCTGTTCCAGGTTTTTGCTGCTGAAACTTAAACGCTGCTTCACCCTGTTTAGTTCTAACTCTGGGCACGAGCAGAAGGCCTGTCCCAGATGTTCTCAGAGTCCGAGGAGGTTCATAAGTAACTAGCATGTCAGAGATATATTCTGGTGCTAAACCATTTAGAGACTTGTAAACCAGAAGTGCTGTTTTAAAGTCTATTCTCTGAGCAACAGGAAGCCAGTGCAGAGATTTTAAAACTGGCGTGATGTGGTTGTACTTCCTGGTTTTGGTTAGAACCCGAGCTAGCTCCTCTGGGCTTTGAACACATCACACCTCTGCAGTACAAAGCTATGCAAGGTACAGCTCACATCAGGACTCTGTTCAAATATTCAATAATAATGCAAATATCAAGCTGAACATGTGCCTAACTAAACAACTCCAGTCCAGGTAAACGCAGAGCTCTTTTTCTCCTTCCGTCTGCTCAAACCTGCTGTTCTCTGTGAACCCTCAGCGGCTGGGCAGATACCCACCATCGCCCTGTTGGCTACGACCACCACCACCGGAGTTGCTGCAGCCCCAACTCAAGTGCCCGTCGTGGGCAGCCAGATGACCCGACAGGCCCGACGCCTCTACGTGGGGAACATCCCGTTCGGGGTCACTGAGGTGAAGGATTGGTTTGTTTTTTTGTGACATGAGTAAAAATAGATAAAAATAGGTCCTACATTTTATCATTATTAATGTGTCATTTGCAGGAGTCCATGGCGGAGTTTTTTAACGCCCAGATGAGACTGGCAGGACTCTCACAGGCTCCGAGTAACCCAGTCCTCGCTGTGCAGATCAATCAGACAAGAACTTTGCTTTTCTAGAGGTAGACTGGGATATTTTATGAGTTTTTGTGCCTTTTCTGTCGGGTAAATACAAAACAGAAATACAGTAGTCTAGTGCCCTTTTTTGCTGTCCCATGTTTCTTGATGTATTGTTTTTACTGAGTCCATTCTTTAGACAGACATTTAAAATGGTTTATGTCATTTTTTTATTGTTCACAAATGATTGTTTTCTACAGCTCTGATGTAAACACTGGGATATTTCTATACATAGTTGGCCGTTTCAGAGCTCCTTTGGTTGACCGTGCAGATTCAGATGCATATGTTCTAAAGTCTATGAAGCTGAATAAACCTGAGGCTTGTGTCTGTAGTTCCGCTCTGTGGATGAGACGACGCAGGCCATGGCCTTTGATGGGATCATTTTCCAAGGCCAGTCTCTGAAGATCAGACGTCCTCACGACTACCGGCCTCTGCCCGGGATCTCGGAGCAGCCCGTCTTCCACGTCCCGGGTCTGCGCCTCACGTCTGTTTTTAACCCTGACACAAAATAAAGACGGGTTAAAGATGTTTTTTCTGTGGGTTTGTGCAGGCGTCGTCTCCACAGTGGTCCCTGACTCTCCTCACAAACTGTTCATCGGAGGCCTCCCCAACTATCTCAACGACGACCAGGTACAAAGTAAACATTGTTCTGTAAAGGGCTTTTATCTTGTCTCTCAGAATGTTGTTATCTATATGCATTGAAAGAACTGTGGTGCTGTGAGGGGCTTTTAGAGATGAATGATTTCAGTTGTTCTCAAAGGAAAAGTCGTACAATGTTTTTGTTCAGTTTAATTTGTTGTAGATATTAACTGAATATTAATAGATTTATTAATGCTAATTCTACTGTATGTCTACAACTTGTTGTGGACTTTTCTTTGACAATAATGAAATATCTAAAGTCTAATTTTCCATATATTATCATGAGCCCCTGGTTCGATGCCTGAGTCGTCTGTAGTGCCTTTAATTCTAACTGTCCATTGTGTGTCCTCTCTCAGACTCTAGCCTGATGAATGTGACTCACCTGCCTTTCTTTTTCCTGATACTTGGCGTCACTGCTGCTGCGTTGTTACTCACAGCTCTTTCATTTTTGTTCCCTCACTTTGTCCCCAGCTAGGGGCCCGTAAGATCGTTAAGTCTGCGCTCATATTATGTTCAGTAGCACTCATCTACTGCCGCCATGCAACACGTAACACAAGGCAAGTAAGACATTCCCGGCCCTCACACGGATCACTCCCAACCAGCCACAGCTCCCTTCCGGCATTTCCCATCATGCTTTTGGAGCACGTTAAGCGCCTGTTGGGTAGTGTCAGGGCTGCTGCTGGGGTCTGTGGGTCTAGAAAAACTAAAAAGGTAAGAAGAATAGGATTAGCAGGTTCTCCTTCTAAACCAGACATGTCCAAGGTTCGGCCCCAGGGCCAATCACGGCCCAAGGAGAGAGTTTATGTGGCCCTCCACTTCCACTGTATAATACAATATATTGCTTTTACAAACAGGTTCAAATCCATCTAAATCCTGTTCAAATCCATCTAAAACCTGTTCAAATCCATTTAAAACCTGTTCAAATCCATTTAAAACCTGTTCAGATCTAATAAAAATAGTGTTTCAGGCGGTTTTACTCGGGCCAAAGTCAGGTCCAGTGAACCGTTCGACCAAAAAGCTGTTCTTTGGTTTAAGAATAAGAGATGAGTTCAGTCTGAACCCAACTGAAAATATGTGTGGCATGTTGTCAAGACCACACAGACCAAGACCAAGACTTTTAATTCTCGAGACCAAGTCAAGATCAAGACTATGGCAGGGGAGACCAGGGAAAAAACAAATCAAGACCAGAATCAGTCAACACATACAACAGAACAGACTTAGACCAGGTCCAGACTCACGGAGGTCAGTGTTTGAAGGAGACAGAGTTAGTCCAGACTTAGACCAGGTCCAGACTCACAGAGGTCAGTGTTTGAAGGAGACAGAGTTAGTCCAGTCTTAGACCAGGTCCAGACTCACAGAGGTCAGTGTTTGAAGGAGACAGAGTTAGTCCAGACTTAGACCAGGTCCAGACTCACAGAGGTCAGTGTTTGAAGGAGACAGAGTTAGTCCAGACTCAGACCAGGTCCAGACTCACGGAGGTCAGTGTTTGAAGGAGACAGAGTTAGTCCAGACTTAGACCAGGTCCAGACTCACGGAGGTCAGTGTTTGAAGGAGACAGAGTTAGTCCAGACTTAGACCAGGTCCAGACTCACGGAGGTCAGTGTTTGAAGGAGACAGAGTTAGTTTATTCAGTCCCAAGACAAGTTGAGTCTCGAGGTTTACTGTACATCTCGAGCTTAGACCAAATCCAGGAAGTCACACAATAAACCAAACAAAGAAAAACAAAGTGAAGAGGCTTAAAACACAAAAAAACAGTACATTTTTTTTTTTTTTTACTAAAAACTGACAGTGAGGCCTAGTTTTGTAAATAAAACTAATATTAGACTCTCACAATTAAAACAATAAATCAGAAATACAGTACGTCCTCCTGAACATTACATTATATACATATACATTATATAACTATAAGATAGCATTCTTTTATCAAATGGACATTTAGAATTGACTATTGTCAGTACTTCCCTTTGAGCCTCACCTCTTGCCGTCCGGCTCGTGTTCTCAGGTGAAAGAGCTGCTGACGTCCTTCGGGCCGCTCAAAGCCTTCAACCTGGTGAAGGACAGTGCCACGTCTCTGTCCAAGGGTTACGCCTTCTGTGAGTACGTGGACATCGGCTCCACTGACCAGGTAACGCCGGCTCTGGTCAGCTGTGCTTCCGATGTGGTCTGCTTTGAAACAGTCTCTTCTGCTCGTCTCCAGGCGGTCGCTGGGCTCAACGGGATGCAGCTGGGAGACAAGAAGCTGATCGTCCAAAGAGCGAGCGTCGGAGCGAAAAACGCCAACACAGTGAGTCCTTCACAGAAATAAAGTTTACGTATGTCTGTTCAAAGTATGGCTCAGTGGTAAATCAGTCCAAGGCCACTACAGACTCCAGATAAAATATTGTGGTCAGAATTAACTTTGTTCTTGCCTTCTCGTGAAAACAAACTAATGTCTCTGTTTCTGCGGAGTTCGTACCAGGCTCATGCCTTTGGTTTAATCTGCTGCTTGTCCCTCAGACGTCGCTGATGGAGGCTCGGTCACGCTGCAGGTGCCCGGGCTCCAGAGGCTGCAGACCTCGGCGTTACCCACCGAGGTGCTGTGTCTGCTCAACATGGTGATGCCCGAGGAGCTGGTGGACGACGAGGACTACGAGGAGATCCTGGAGGACATCCGAGAGGAGTGCTGTAAATATGGCAGTGTGCGCTCCATCGAGATCCCCCGACCTGTGGACGGAGTGGAGGTCCCTGGCTGCGGCAAGGTTAGACCAGAGCCAAAAACCAGAGCTAAAAACCAGAGCCTGCTGTCCTGACTGTAAGCTGTTTTCAGGGTTTGGATGAACAGGTAAAAGCAGAAGACACTGGTCATTCTAACCTCAGATTCTAACTGTAGAGCTTTTTCTCTCCTGAAAGTCTGCACCAAGGTCTGCCCTAACGACTCAAACTGTTTCACTGCGATCATTTGGACTGTGTCTTAATGTTTGACTCTTGTCTGTGAAGGTTCTCGGTCATCCAGGACATCCTGAAAAAAAAGGTTGAAGTAAAAGCATCTGGACTCAGTTTTCAAGGTGAAGACGTTTCGTCTCTAATTCCAAGAGTCTTAATCAATTCTGAGATCAACTGTAAGAGCTGAGCTTTTATCTCTAGAGGGAGAGGCTTAACCTGAAACCAAACCTGATGAACCAGGCTGTTCTGGTCTCATAGTCGTTAGCTCTGAAAGGGAAGATTGCCAACGACTGTGAGACCAGATGAAACGTCTTCACCTTTGAAAAGTCCAGATAATTTTAGTTTAACCTTTTTATTATAATTTTTTTATGTTTGAATCTTTTATGTTTGACTCAGTTTTTAAAAGTGGACTCATGTTATTATTAATGTAGAGTTAATACAGGTGTGTTTTAAATCACTCTAACACTCTTCAGGAAACAATCTGCAGCTGGAGAGAGAAAACAGAGACAAACAAAACAGAAAACTATTTAATCTGTGAGTTTTATGTATTTTTTTTAATCTTTGTCTAATTCTGTTTCGATCTTTTCTTTCTTCCGTTCTCTCTTCTTCATGAGTTTAATCGGCCGTAACTTCCTGCGTTTGGTTTAAAGTCTGAACTATCTCCAAACTCTCTTTCACAAATGAACTGGACCTTGGTTCAGTTTGGGCTGGACCGAGACCAAGAGCAGGAGTTTTCAGATCTGAGGATTCGGTTCGGACCAAACTGAGCAGGTTCACGGAGGAGCTGTGTAGAATCTGTTTAATGTGTTTTTTTTATTCTTACGCTCGTCTGATCTTCAGGATGTTTTCGTTGCAGATCTTTGTGGAGTACGTCTCGGCGGCCGACTGTCAGAAAGCCATGCAGGCGCTCACCGGACGAAAGTTTGCCAACAGAGTGGTGGTCACCAAATACTACGACCCGGACCTGTACCACAGACATGAGTTCTGAAGCACGGCTGCGTCCACACTAATGCGTTTATACTCTGAACGTACATCGCAGAATCAAGATTTCCATTCACATTTTAAGTGTTTGTTAAAACAGAGGCTATGGGTGTTTTCTCTCCTGAAAGTCTCACAAATTGTTTTTTTGTTTTACATGAAATGTCTGTGTTTTATGTGTTTTTAAACCGTTTGTTGTTTAACTTTACATTTGGGCTGAATGTCCAAACTTTCACAAAACGCTCTTTCACGAACAAACCGGACCATGGTTCAGTTTGTTCCGGACGAGGCTCAAGACGAGGTATATCGCGGTTTCAAAGTGCCATGATGATCGTGGGATTAAAAACCACAAATACTGTAGCAGACCTTTTATGTAAAAATGTTTTTGGAAGAATTGTCTGAATATTCTGTTGTACTACATTATTTAACTCTTAACCACCCAAATATTTAACTACGTCCACTTTATCAGGAAATTAAAAACATTTAAAGTTGTATCTGGTAAACTGTTACACTGTCATACTCTGATTTCTGGTTAAGGTTATAATACCATCAGAGTCTCATACCATCCCAGGCATTAGTGTGGACCGAGACCAAAGAGCAGCTCTCCAGCCGTCCACTGGAGCTTTCACACCTGAAGGTTTGGTTCAGACCAAACGCAGACCTCTAGTCGGCAAGAACACGAACAAGAACACGAACAAGAGCCCAACACTCCAGCACTTTGTGTTCTGTGTCCTTTAGTTAAAGCACCACTTACCATTCATTTAGTTAAATTCCATTGCACAAAGTACATGACACATGGACAAAAATGGCTTTCCTCCTTTACTTTATGGACATAGAAAACAGACCCACAAAGCCATACAGCGCCACACAGTGGCTGGAGGTGCTCTAAACAGAGGTGGCTCTTAAACTAAACTAAATATGAGAATGTAATAGTGTGGACACAACCAAAGCTTCAGACTCTTCCTGTTATTGTTTTTCTAAACTTCAGAACATTATAAAAACTTTCCTCAGAACAGACCAAAGTGTGTGTCTGTGTTTAACTCCAGCTTCGTCCCGACTCTCACCAAATACACCGTCATTAAAGCTGTGCCGCAGAATGACTCGTATCTAAACTAATAATACCTGCCTGATTTTAAAATATGCATCGAATGAGGAAAAGGAAAAGAGACATCTCTCTAAAAGCACAAGCGTTTATGTTGAATCAGTTTTGACTTTGGTTTATTGGTTGTTTTTAAGTCAGTATTATCCCTGGGACTGTTACTTGTTTCTCTCTGAGAGCCACTTGAAATAAAACAGACACTTGGATAAATCAGTCTGAGATGACGACCTGAGAAAAGTATCTGTTGGTTTTATTTGAAAGAAATGCACTTTTATGTTTTCTAAATCACAGACGCCATGTTTTATTAAGGTTTTTGTAGGTTTTTTTTTACAGTGACATAAATGGATCAGAAAAATGTATTTAGAATAAAACCAAGATTTAAGGCTTGTTGCAATAAAAGTCCCAGTTTCATGTGTGTTATGTAGATTTTAGAGAAATGCAATATTTTTTATATTTTTGAATGGCCTAAAAATAACATGTTTAGTTTGTTTATATACTCCACTGCCATTGGCCTTGAATAAAAGCTCAAACATGAGTCTGACTCAGACGAGTTTATAAATACATGACTTTGTCTCCGAGACACATCTGCAGAAGACAAATGAAGACAGGAGTTTAGTTTGGATCAGGGCCAACAGCATTTTTACCAAATAACAGAACGACTGTGATACCGCCCTGACACACCAGAGGGCGCCATTGCACTAAAATAAGTGACTCAGGGTCCAGAACAAACGGAATAAAGAGGTGCAGCTGCAGTTTATCTCAAAAACAAACTCAATTGTCTTCTTTTATCTCGTGATGAACTCCAGAACAGAGCTTAAACTGGGCTGTTGCAGTTCCCAGAGCTGACCCAAAGGCTGTCTCATTGAATAATTATTCACATATTTATATAAACTGTCAGACATTAAGGTTTCTCTAAATTAGACAGTTTTCAGTCTCATCTGTGTGTCACCTTCAGAAAGAGTTCAAATGGAAGATAGCTCTGGGCTTTTATGACAAAGGGAACTTTTATTCATCAACATCAAAAATATATATTTTAAATGTATTTGTTACAAATTAATGCAAATTATGTTACAGTTAATATACAGAAATATATAGTTCCAAAAAGTTTTACTTTGAATAAAATAATAATAAATTAAACATAAATTCTATTTTCAAAATTTTAGATTTAAATTATTTTAACTTTGTCCAAAATGTCTTGAAAATATTTTAACATGACACAGATTAATAAAATCTGATTGTACATTTAAAAACTGTAATGATTCTTGTAATAATATTCATATTAATGATTTAAATTCTTATTAGATTTGTGAATGATTTGTGAAAATTAAATATTCCTAATTAAAAATAAAAACATTTGCACATCCATTTATAACATTTTCTTTAAAATTACAACCTATTACACTTTTGCATTTTATTTTAACATTTCTTTATTTTATTTTATTTTTTTAATCATTAATAAAATTAATTTACTTTAATTTTACATTTTTGTATTTTTGGGTTTTGTGTTGAATTCCATCCAGGTATGTGTAGTTATTAATTTATTTTTATTTAACCAGGTGAAAAAATTATCTATTTCTTTCTTTCTATTTTCTTTGGTGTTTTGAGTTTTCATTAGTTATTGTGCTTGGTCGGCCTTTATTTTGTAGTTTTCCGGCGGAAGTGGCGGTGATGTCACAGCTTGACTCCATGACAACAGCGGCGACAACAAGAGAGAGCTGGAGTGTGAGTCTGACAGCTGCTGCGGGACACACGGGGCACAGCGGGCGGCTCTGGAGCGCGTTCACCGGGGGAACACTCACCATGTCCGGGGAAAAGGCCACGAGTCCCTGCAACAAGTTCCAGGCCAATATCTTCAACAAAAGTAAATGTCAGAACTGCTTCAAGTCGCGGGAGCTGCATCTGTTTAACGACCACAACATGGAGCAGGTACTGAGCAACTTTTCCTCTTTTCCCCAGAAACCCGCGGCGTTTATTCCCCTTTTCCTGAGGTTAGCTCTGGTGCTGGATTTATCCACACTTTCTGGGCCTGTTCTCTGTTATAACTGCTTTTCATCACTTCTTTCTGAGTCTTTTGGCTCCGGGACAGGGACGGAGCTGTGTTTCAGTGCTGCAGGACTAAACAGAACAGAAATCATAGGGTTTTTGTATTAAAACTGCAGAAACACTTATTATTGATATTTAACATTAACATAAAATTATCTAATGTCACTCAAAATAACATAAATAATTTAAAATCACATGCTCTGTTATTTTTTTCTAAATCAATTCACAGATCAACTGAATTCAAGGCTAGTTTGATTCATAAAGTCTTGCTGTGTGTCTGTATTGTTTCTTATTTTCACTGAAAACCCAAATGTTGACACTTTAAAGACACACAGCTCTGTTGTCCTGTACTCGCTCCAGATGTGAGGGACCTGTAGGTCTTGACACGCTTCATAAACGTGCCGAGACAGAAACATAGGATGGGGTGTGTCTGCCGTTTATTGAATCTAATGAAAAGATGAATGACGGAGAATAAAGCAAAGAGCGTAGATCACCTGGGACCCTCTGTCACATGGCTCTGCTCTGATTGGATAAAAGAACCTTCACCATGAAGCAGACCTGGACTGAACCTACTGAACTCTGATTGATCCACTCTTAGAGATACACACAGCCTTAAACCTTCAGCAGCTGTTGTACTAACCTTGTCTTTGTGTTTAGTTGTTGTAACGTGTAACTTATTATTTATCATTGTTGTAACGTTTTATTCTGTTTTTATCTTCGTAAAGAGACCTTGATCTCTACTCAGTAATTCAGAGTTTGTGTTTTGTTTTCCTGTGATTGATGTGCTGTATTATTTATCGCAGATTAACTGTTAATGCAGTATCAAGACATTATCCTCCTTATCTCTAGTTAAAAAGTAAAAGATTCTGGTTTAGTCCTTGTTTACACCTCCTTTTATCTTTTCTTCAGGTTTTATCTTTGGTTAAGTTTTGATTTAGCCTCAGCTCTGAGCTTTGGAGGTTTATCCAGAGCCCTGTAAATGAACTTTTACTGTGTATCGTCCGTCCGTCGTGAGGAGCTGGTGTCAGGCACCCGTCCCACATGCCTCACATTGTTCAGATTCGTTATTAGCCCCTGTCTGCTGCCTGCTTCCACTGTGCCCTGTAATTTCTCTGTGCGTTGCTCAACTCATAACTCTGTGGGCTCATGAGCTTGGTATGTCCCGAGAAAAACACTCAATAATTGGCTCTGTAGGAAATACTGTGGCTAATGTTAGTCTGATAGGAAGATAATAAAACGACACATCAGTAGGATTTAACTTCTCTGCTCAGTGTGTCTCTACAATAAATGTTATCCACTCACAAAAAGAAACATGAGGCCAGATGTGTTGTCTTGAAACAAAGACAATCAAATAATGTATATAAGGTGGACAGAGAGACAGAAACAGACAGAGAAGTGAGGGTTGGATCCACAAAGGCTGAGGCCGAGACCCTTCCAGAAGTGATGTCATCAAAAGCTGCTATACATTTTCTGGACTGTCCCATTCATTTGAACGAGTTAGCAAACTAACTAAATAAAAACACAATCCTTGTTTTCCATTCAGTCGGTGAGAAAGCAACAAAAATGTTAGCACAGAAGGGGCCCAACTTTAAACACGTCTCTTTTGGGGACATCTGTTAAAACGTTTGGAGCTAATGCTAATTCTGCTTTAACTGAGATGTGCAAAAGTGAATGAACTGCTGCTTTCTAGGGCTGTTTCGAATGCCATTTTTTGAGCTTCGAAGCTTAGGTGGCAATCAATATCGAATATTCGAAGCTTCGGTGGGTGGGGCTAAATATATAATAATAGTGACGTATTTGCAATCAGCCTATTTATCATAGCAAATTAAGCGCATAAAAGCAGTTTTTTTTTTGCCGCATGCTACTTACCAGAGTCTGTGAGCGGAGCTGAGCGGGAAGAGTTTGCGCTCCACGCTCAAAGTATTTCATAATTACTCCGCTCAAGCTCCGCTCTGGGTGTACTGTTTTCCGCTCCTCGCTCCCTCCCCCACTCCGTCCTTTTACGTCTCGCTCCAGGGTATTTTTTATTTTTTTTATAAATTTTTTTAATAAGAAGATGCATGTAGTGTAAAACGAATACACAGTACTTTATATAAATGTTTGTGAAAGTACTAATAAAACAATACAAATGCAAAATATGATTAGAAACATTTTGAGTCCCCCTCCGTCTCCTGACAGTGGTTTGGTCCTGGGACTCCTGGCTCGTGATTGGTAATTGAGCGATAGTGGAGCGTTTCGGAGCGGGAGAAAATCACAACGCTCCAACATTTTAAAAATCCGCTCCTCGCACCTGGCAAAATCACACAACTCCACTCCTCGCCCCGCTCCCACTCCGCACCGCTCACCTACTCTGCTACTTACAGAACTCAGGTGATTTTTCAAACTTGTGGTGCTGTTGTGGTAGGCCAGTTTCAAATCGCATATTTGACACACTGCCTTTGTCTTGTCATCCTCACTTAATTTTAAGTGCTCCCAAACAGCTGAGGTCTTGTGCGTTTTCTACCTATTCAGTTTGAGATGAAATAAATCACTACGTTCGCCAGCCAACGGTTCAAGCATGAGTGAGAATGAGTCACGTGGAAGTCACGTGTTGAAAAAAAGAATATTCAAATCTTAAAACTGAAAATCGAATGCCATCCCACCGAACGAATATTCGATTATTCTAGTACAGCCCTACTGCTTTCTGAGGCTGAAATAAGCTTTTTTTTTTTTTACACAGAAAGTAAATACATTTTGATTTCCTTTTTAGATCAATAGACATTTATTTTATTTGAATTGTTATCATCTCTTTTGCCCAGCCCTTGTTTCCTTTATACTGTGAGTTAAAACAGCAGCAAATATAGTTCTTCAGCTGAAAACATCCATCTTTTTGATCAAATTATACATATTTCCTTTCGTCTGTTTATTTGTAGTGGCTTCTGAAAAAGCAAATATAGTCTGAGTGAATATACGTATATGAAAGTGTGGTTTTGTTAATCAGAAAAAAACCCTAATGTTTATGTCGGAGTCCAACCCAAACAAACTAAGGCTGTGATTAAAAGTGAGGACTTTCTCTTGTGTCTCAGGCCAAGCCCATCTACGCCGGCTGGCTCTGCCTGGCTCCGGTCGGGACGGACTTCAACAACCCCCTGCAGCGCTCCAGGGTAAGAGACGTCTGTGTTCTGCAAAAATAATAACATAATGAATGATATTATTACCAATCAATAACCACAACTTTACCACAGTCACAGTTTATTAAGGTTTGTCTGGAATGGATATTTTTATATTAATGCTCCAGCCCAAAGCTACAAATGAGTAGTTAGTAAAATAATAGTTCTTAAGTAAACAGCAGGTCTCTCTTTTGTCTTTTGTCAGAAATGGCAGCGGCGCTTCTTCATCCTGTACGAACACGGCAGCCTGAGCTTCGCTCTGGACGAACTGGTAAGACAAACCCCAACCCGACGGGCAACACTCTGAATTTACACAGTGCAGCTTTACGCCAGATGTCCTGTGGGCTTAGTCTGTCTTTAATATCCTCCCCTCGACTCGACCTGATCCAATCAAAGCTCTTTGCCTCGTGTCTTTCATTTACTGCACCACAAACTACTTTGGGCGAGCGGGGTCCTTGTCCCGGAAACATTATACAGCATTTAGTGGCCTTCTGTGGAATAAAGACAGATTCAGATTCACTGAAGCCACACAGAGACACGCAGACCTCCGTACTCCCCAGACGCCTCCTCCAGCTCGACCTGTTTCAACAAACTCTACAAAAATATTATCAGTGATCACTTTGTTGTTGGATGAGTGTTATTTGCCTCAAATTCTCCTCATTAGTGCTTTGAGAGTTCAGAAATGTACCCGTAGCTTCTAAAGCTGCTGTAGTTTGAGTTCTGACCTCTAAAGCTGCTGTAGTTTGAGTTCTGACCCTCTAAAGCTGCTGTAGTTTGAGTTCTGACCCTCTAAAGCTGCTGTAGTTTGTGTTCTGACCCTCTAAAGCTGCTGTAGTTTGAGTTCTGACTCTCTAAAGCTGCTGTAGTTTGAGTTCTGACTCTCTAAAGCTGCTGTAGTTTGAGTTCTGACTCTCTAAAGCTGCTGTAGTTTGAGTTCTGACCCTCTAAAGCTGCTGTAGTTTGAGTTCTGACTCTCTAAAGCTGCTGTAGTTTGAGTTCTGACCCTCTAAAGCTGCTGTAGTTTGAGTTCTGACCCTCTAAAGCTGCTGTAGTTTGAGTTCTGACCCTCTAAAGCTGCTGTAGTTTGAGTTCTGACCCTTTAAAGCTGCTGTAGTTTGAGTTCTGACCCTCTAAAGCTGCTGTAGTTTGAGTTCTGACTCTCTAAAGCTGCTGTAGTTTGAGTTCTGACCCTCTAAAGCTGCTGTAGTTTGAGTTCTGACCCTCTAAAGCTGCTGTAGTTTGAGTTCTGACTCTCTAAAGCTGCTGTAGTTTGAGTTATGACCCTCTAAAGCTGCTGTAGTTTGAGTTCTGACCCTCTAAAAAACTACTAATTTCTAGTTGACTTTATGATGAAAAAGTCTCCAATGATTGTGTTTAATACGTGCCTTATTTAAGCTAATATCTTGTCTGAACTCTGATCTAAAGTAGAATAAAGTAGAATCTGACTGTCTTTCAGCCGAGCACGTTGCCCCAGGGCACAGTGAACATGACCCTGTGCACAGACCTGACCGACGCCGAGCCCAGGACGGGGCAGAAGAACGCTCTCTGCATCGTGGCCTCGGAGCAGGAGATATTCATCCGAGGAGACAACCGAGAGATCATAAACGGGTCGGTGTTTGTCAGACGAGACCTGACTCTAAAGCTGCTGTAGTTTGAGTTCTAAAGCCTCTGACGTGTTTCCAGGTGGAGTGAGCAGCTCGGTCTCTATCTGCGTCACACCCTGAAGAAGGCTGCTTCACCTATTCAAATCCAGCTGTTCAGGTCCAACCTACTCAAATCCAAATTTAATCTATTCAAATCCATCTAAAACCTGTTTAAATCTATCTAAAACCTGTTTAAATCCATCTAAAACCTGTTTAAATCTATCTAAAACCTGTTTAAATCCATCTAAAACCTGTTCAAATCTATCTAAAACCTGTTTAAATCCATCTAAACCTGTTTAAATCCAACTAAAACCTATTCAAATCCAAATTTAATCTATTCAAATCCATCTAAAACCTGTTTAAATCCATCTAAAACCTGTTTAAATCCATCTAAAACCTGTTCAAATCTATCTAAAACCTGTTTAAATCCATCTAAAACCTGTTTAAATCCATCTAAAACCTGTTTAAATCCATCTAAAACCTGTTTAAATCCATCTAAAACCTGTTCAAATCTATCTAAAACCTGTTTAAATCCATCTAAAACCTGTTTAAATCCAACTACTTTTTCCTTCAAAATCATCGTCCAAACATGACCAAACTAATAGTGACTGTAGACTTGATCAAAAGCACTCATTCAAATCCATCTAAAACCTGTTTAAATCCATCTAAAACCTGTTCAAATCCAACTAAAACCTGTTTAAATCATCTAAAACCTGTTTAAATCCATCTTAAACCTGTTTAAAATCTATCTAAACCTGTTCAGATCAACTAAAACCTGTTCAAATCCAAATCTAATTTAAAAGATCTTATCAAAAAGCATAAATGGTACTTAATGTTGGAGTGAAGCTGAATTACATTGTGACTTTTTTGAATGAAGTTCTGAAGTCATCATCATGTTTGTAGGAGCCCAGTCCAGCGAAGATGGCTGCGACCTGCCCCTCGTCGGACGACCCAGAGTCAGTCTGCGGTCAGTGGCAGGAAGTGCAGCAGGGAGCGGACGTGACCCCAGCGTGGACCGGTCCTGGACTCAGAGCTCCCTCCTGCAGGTGCTTTATCAGAAACAACACACAAACACACACTGTACTCGCACTGCAGGGACCGTCCTGTCCCCTCTCTGTCCTAACGCTCTGCAGATGTTCCTCACAGCTCACTCTGACCCAGGACGGTAGTCTTCCTGGGAACAGGCTCCAACAGGAAGTAGAGCTGGACAAACACAGACAGAGAGTACTTCGATCCTGGATTTGTATTATTACACATATTTACAAGAAAGACCTGGGTAACACCTTCAAAGATAATTATAGAAAGACATATAAACAAGCCTGGTTTTATGAATAAACAGGGAGTTCATCTGGAGCTGTATCAGTTAAAGTTGCTCTGTGTTAAAAGAAGCCACCCTCCTGCAGCAGCCGCTACAGAGTCTTCTCAGAGACGGTCGAAAACTCACAGAACAGACACAGGTCGATACAGCCGACTCTAAAATATGAACAGAATACAGACTTTATCAAAGGAAAATACAACATCTGAACAATATCATAATTGTTTCTCATGTGGAGTCGTTCACGGAGGGACAAAGTTCAATGTGAAAGTGTCAAGATTGTTGACTAAGACAGAAAACATAGTCTTTATGACCCGTACTGTGACACTGTGACACTTGTTTCTGCTGCTTCGCTCTACACACAAATTATCTTAATCGAGTTCTATATTTTTTTTATTCAGACAAATCGAGCTGAGATCAAATATAAAAACTGGCCCAGGGTTCATCAGGTTTAAAGGTTTTCTGTGTCTGGGACCTGCAGGCGTCATAAAGAGAAGTCCATAAAGCCGCTCTTTAACAGATCTAATAGACTGGACGCTCGGAGCAGGACAGGTATGTGTTTGTCCTGCTTCAGACGGGACGGCAGCCTGCATCTGGCGTCGGGTAATAAAGGGCCAGATCATCGGCTGCGGCCTGTGCTTCATTAGAGTCGACACAAGGGCCCCTCTCAGAGTTTATCAGGCCGCTCTGTCAGGGTTCCTCTCCAGAGCGTTACAGGTGGAGATCTGTTCAAATCCAACTAAGACCTGTTCAAATCCAACTAAAACCTGTTCAAATCCAACTAAAACCTGTTCAAATCCAACTAGGACCTGTTCAAATCCAACTAAAACCTGTTCAAATCCAACTAGGACCTGTTCAAATCCAACTAAAACCTGTTCAAATCCAACTAAGACCTGTTCAAATCCAACTAAGACCTGTTCAAATCCAACTAAGACCTGTTCAAATCCAACTAAGACCTGTTCAAATCCAACTTAAACCTTTTCAAATCCAACTAAAACCTGTTCAAAACCATCTAAATTATCATTTACACACGTCCTCTTTCTGCTCTCTGACATTGATGAGCTTCACTTTGAACTGTGTCCATCTTTTTTTTCCTTTTGTTATCTGCTCATTTCTCTCTGATGCAGCGCGCCCTGAGCAGACACTGGCGTCTCGTGTTGTCGTGGAAACATGATAAATTAGGCGTCATCAGTAACAACCCAGAGTCCCACAGGAGTCGACACTCACTAAATCACTGAAGGAAACTCATTCAGACACTTTCTGATCCTAGTGTAATGTCAATAATGGTAGAGTCTAAAAAGAACACTTTCTGAGTTTCTGAGGAGTCGAGGATTTGGCTCAGATCACATTTTATATACTATAAAAATAATGTGCCCATATTCATAACAGCGTCTAACGTTTCCACAGCCTTTTAGCATAACTCTAGATTAAAATGAATAAAGGTGTGGAGCGTCCAATCAGCTGTCACTGCTCACATCATTTCCCATCATGCACTCAGACCTTTGGAGTCAGCACAAAGATAAACAGAATTTATTTTTCTTGGCCTTTGGATGTTTTCACATTTTCATAAAAGTCTGGGCAGCCCTTTCACCTTTAACCCCTGATTTCTACAAACAGAGAGCTGCTGGACAGTTTCTTTATATCTTTTGATGCAGACTCTTGTATTTGTCTCCCGGTGTGGAAATTCAAACAGGAACACTGAGGAGAAGGGACTTAAGAACATGCAGACCGTATAATCCAGAACTACTTTGTGTTTCAGGCCTCGATGCTTCCCACATGAGGCCTGCCTTTGAAGAGTCTCCGGGCTTCTCTGATGGAAGCGCTGACCTGGGCCGAGTCCACCAGCTGACTGAGCCCGGGCCGAACAAGCTCCAAACACCAGCAAACAACAGGAGCACGAGGCAAAACAGAAGGTCAGAAGTGAACTTTGAAGCATGTTAGATCTGTGTCAGTGACATCCCACGTTTAAGGGGTCTCTAAACAGACTCGGCAGGAAAAGGGGGGAAATGTGGAAGTAATTAACACAAAAAGGATGTCCAAAGCCTCCCTGCTTCCCCCTGTTTGACGCCGAAAAGCCACCACACGCCGCTAAACCCCAGATCAAAGCCCCAAAGTCAGAGAGCCCCACTGCAGGCTTCTTTTTTAAATATAGCTCCCAGAATCCCTCCCTCTCCCTGACCGCATGTAAACAGCTCACACGGGAAGAAAATATATCAGCTCGTTGCCTTTTTGGGAAACAAAAACACGGAATACTGATCCCCTTCCTCCCAAATAAGGCCCAGAATTCCTCAACGCTGCTGTAATGAGATCTGCAGCATTGTTTCTCAGGACCTCACTGTCTCTGTATTTGTGTGTCTGTG